>JALIZH010006589.1:0-297167 GCA_030522465.1 Rhipicephalus appendiculatus | reverse complement strand
CTCATTAAGTTTATCTTTCAATTAAAAAAAAATGTGCACAGCTTTCACTAGTGGCGCAACTCCGGAACCAACAGAGAAGCTAGTGATCGATCTAGCTTCTTCTAGATTTTTGCTAGTGTTGCCAAGCTTTTGCTACAGATGCTGCTGTTTTTTTGCTTGTAATACTGAGTTTGGTAAGCCTTGGCTATTTTTCTTCGGTTCCGGTCAGTTCCGCACACTACGAACGTGTTGCGTGGTTTTGGCGGGAACAT
Organism: Rhipicephalus appendiculatus; assembly: GCA_030522465.1. NCBI lineage: Eukaryota > Metazoa > Arthropoda > Arachnida > Ixodida > Ixodidae > Rhipicephalus > Rhipicephalus appendiculatus. The sequence continues at coordinate 296,916 of JALIZH010006589.1, read as the reverse complement.
GTCACGTGACTAACTGTCACGGGTTGTTGTGATTTTAGTAACGTGACTAGCTGTTACCTGGTTTTGGGAGGGAACGTATACGTGTCACGTGCCTAGTTACGTGTTTTTAGTCACGTGACTAGTTGTTAGGTAAGGTTTCGTGAATTTAATTCCCGTGACTAGATTTTAAGTACCCGTGTACTGTGCGATGTCAGTGCACGTTAAAGAACACCAGAGGGTTCGAAATTTCCGGAGCCCTCCACTACGGCGTCTCTCGTAATCATATCATGGTTTTGGGACGTAAAACTCCCCAGATATTAGATTTTGAGGGATTTCAGTCACCTGATGAGATGTTACGTGATGCCTGTTTGCTACGTGATTTTAATCACGTGACTAGACGTTACTTGATGTTACGTACTTTTTAGACACGTGACTAGACGTTACATGACGTTGCACGATTTTAGTCGCGTGAATATATATGTTACGTGATGCTAACGGGATTGTTAGTCACCTGACAAGATATGTTACGTGATGTTACGTGATTGTTAGTCACGTGCCTAGCTGTTACGTGATGTCACGGGATTTTAGTCGAGTGACTAGTGCTGACGTGGTGCTAAGTGATTTTTATTCGCATGACTAATTATTACGTGATGTCATGTCCCCTTGATTTTAGTCTCGTCACTAGTTGTTACGTGATTTTCGGTCACGTAACAGACTCGCCCATCATAGTTAATTGCATTTTATGCCGAACAAATCAGGTGCACGTGTTGTGGAACCGAAGCAGGAGATAAAGAAGAGGACGAAGCGAGGCCGTGCCTTTTAACATTTTTCGAATAACCTTTTAAGTTTCAACAACGCATTCTTGGCCCATCCCCCCAGAGTGGGTACGTGCCATAGTTCAATAGGACAACCAAACCAAACCAAACCGTTTCATGAGGGTAATTTCTGTTCGCACTACCCGGCGCAGCGAAAAGCTTAATAAACAGCACCGCTGTGAAAAGGTCACTGTTCCACCGCAAGGGTATGAATGCAACAGCAACAAATTGGATTGTTATATGAATAAGGCTAGCATTTATTATGATCCGATTCCAGCCTAACCCCACAAAACGCTGGTGTAAGCGTTTTTTTTGTTGTTGTTGTTGTTGTTGTTGTTGTTGTCTGTCTTTCGGCGTCAAGTAAGCGGTGAGAGCACAGAGCGTACAAGGGTATGAGACGTCTACGGACCTCAGTCGAAATAGCCCATGCGCCTGCGCCCTTTTGATCAAAGTTCGCAGTTGCCGCCCAAGCATCGCTACCCACCTATCGGCACCCCCTTCATGATCTTTCGCCCGATGGAAGGTGGCCGCGACCGTCCGCAGCCTTTGCAAGCTTTGACTCGCACGTTGAACATGCAATGCGTGGGGCGATGTTATCGATTTGGACTTTATAAGGAACATGACGGCGACGGTCAAAATGCACCTCGAAGGTCCATGTAACTGCTATCGCCATAAAAAAAAAAATTGGCCGCGTATCTGCGTGCTTCGCTGCAAATGTCGTCGAAAGACGATAGTCTTGTGCCGACTGCACTGCATGAGTGGCATGAGTACCACAATTTAATAGCTGGGCTAGCCGCTGGGCTCGTTTTTCGGACGTTTTCCGGGCACGCTTAGACGGACGCCGGCGTTTATCCGCTGAAATTTGGTCGTCGGTCTTTTCTCTGCGTTCTCTGATCATGTCTTGTAGAGTGGGTCGTATTTCATCAAGCGGCCATATATGTTTTGCCTTGCCTGAGACAGCGCTCTTCTACGATGAATCAGCCGCATCTGGCTGGCATTGATAAAACAGAAAAGGACGCCATCTACAGCGCTACCGGGGAACATCGGCTTGTGTTGAACTATGCTGCTGCCAGGTGGCAGCACCACAGCGTCGTTAAATCACTGGGCGGAGACTTGTTTTGTACACAACGGCGCATTCTCAGCGCCGCGTAATAAACACTAGGATCTTTATATTTATGTATCTATAGATTTTGTTTTAAAGGAACACTGTGAATAGTACTAAGGTATTGATGTGCCTCAGGTATGCGTAATATTTGATTTTTAATTGCCCACGCTCACCCGTATGAACACATGCTTCTCGGTCAAGATTGGAGGTCGTAAGGCAGGGGGTTAAACTTTGGCCAGCCAGCTGAATCGTGCGACGTGCCGACAAACAGAGAAACAGACAGACAGACAGACCAAAATTTCTCCGTTTAGGTATCCCAAGAAAGACTATCGTCTTTAAAAAAGGTGCTCGTTATGAGGTACCTTCGTTCCTGTTTGAGGGGCGAAGCACCTTTTGGTTTCGGCTTGTCGGTGTGCCACGTCGTCGTCACGGTTGATCATAAACGGGTATGCGCCACAAAATTTAGGTGAATCCCAGTACTCGATACCGGTCCAATACTATGCATATCAGGAGTTAAAGGTTTGTCGTTACTGCCTAAAACATTATATTTGGCTTAGCAGCGGTGTCAGAATCCCCGACGACATTTACCGAAGCGCTCAAGTATTCTATCTAAAACCACAGACACAAACGTGCCTCTCTACGGTAGTCATGTACTTGAAGCACGACTTCTTGAAACATATCTGCAAAGTGATGGTGCGTTAGTGGCCCGGTGGCGAATGAAGCAGTATAGAGTGGCGATTTTGCTATGGGAAACACCAGGCGCAAACCGCATCATGGGTGTCGGCAGGGGGGGGTGCAAAGGGGGCACTTGCCCCCCCTCAATCCACAAAAGCACTTGCTCCCCTCCACCCCCCCCTCCCCCCCAAAGTCAATATACACCAGCGCTCCCCCCTGCCCCAACCACGATGCAACGCGGCTTTGCACCCTTCCAAGACAAAATCCTGCCGACGCCCATGCACCGCATGCTTCGCCCTCCCCATGTTTCACGTTAGAGGAGCTGAAACACCCTTTCTTTCTCATTGCGTTGTGCTTCCTCGAAAAAATGTTTTAGGGGCGAAGCTCTTCATGGTGTGGGTCGTTCCCTCCTCCGTACATAGTATGTAGCCACCTCTAGTTTATGAATTGCTCAATAGATGGCGTTGTCTGTATATGTTCTTGGAAATAATATCACTAGATGGCGTTAGTGGTTTTTCGTATACGTTGATGATTAAAGATGATAGATGGCGCTGCTTTAATAAGAAAAGGAGCTCGCTCTTGGCGCGCTTTCTCTTTCGCTCGGAGTCGCGAAACCAGGGCAGCCGGTATCTGCGGAGCATGCGGCGGCTCCGGTACTCACGGCGGCACAACCCACAGCCAAGGACGCGTGGCTTTCACAACTCACAGCAGCGTTCTGTGGCGATGCATGCGGAGGCGCGGCGTGGCGTCGAGCACTGGTGTGGACTTCGGCGTCTGAGTAGGTGGCATCGTCTTCCTCTGTCGTGGAACGCGAACTGGCGTTGTCGCTGAGGCTGGGAGCGCCCGGAACACAAGTCGGCGACGCTCGTGCCCAGCTCACGATCGAACACCCAGGATCATGCAAAGATGTGACACGTGTTGTCACGTCTTTGCATGATCGAGTGGGCAGTGTACGGGGGGATTCACGGTTACCCGAATGATCCCTCCGAGCTTCGCCCACTCACCATCATTCACTTCGTGGATATGCTGTGATTTTTTTTTTTTTGATGCCGAAAACCAGGAAGAATCGATGCTGTTGTTATCCTCTGGACATGGCTCATACCCATTGGAGGGGATTGGCCAATTAGTGGGTGAACTTATCCAAAGATATCTGAAGTTTAATATACGCAGACGCTATAGGTAGTAGAATGCTTTGACATAATTATTGATAATAAAAAGTTCCAAGCAAGAATTTAGCTGTATACTCTTTTGGTTTCGCTGACGAGATCATGAGGTGAAAAGACAGAGCGGACTTTTCTTCGGCGTCTACCTCGTTTTATATCTTCCATTTAACAGTGTCTAACAACGCAGTTCAACTGAAGGAGGAAGCCACTTTGAATGAAAACATTCGCGCCGACAGAAAAGCTCTTGCTGACTTGTGTGGTGTACTGCGTGCATCTTGATGCTTATATGAAAACTCGTAATGAACCACAGGCTATATTTTGGCATCCGCAAACAACTTGAATAACAATACCTTGGTTTGAGCGAGTTGGGTCATCATTAGAGGAAACTTGAAAAGCGCAAACGAAAAAAAAGCGACAGTCCTGATATATGTGTTTCGTCTTTGTCGTTTACGCTTTTCAAATTTCCTCCAACTTGAATACTTTTCTATTGTGATAGGCTCTGCATGGAGTGTTGGAGGCCATCCTGTAAAGACGGAGCTTCCTTCAGAATGAAGTGATGACGCTTAGTATTCAACCTTGACGGCTATCCATCAAAAGAGCCTGCGCCTCCTGATTTAAGTTGCTTGGCTTGCAGAAAGAATCGCCGTATAAAGAGAGAGAGATGGGATGCGGAAAGGTTAATCGGAAAAACAAATATCTGGTTGGCTACCCTACACTGGGGAAGGGGTAAGGGGAGACAGAAAAGTAAGGAAGAGAGGAATGAGAGAGGGAGGGAGGGAAGCAGAAACACACACACAAACACAGGAGTGTCACAAGCGTTCAACGAGGCGGGTCGCTCGCCGTGTAATATGAATACTTAAAGAAACGAGGCAGTATAGTTGGAAATCTTGCCGGGTCGGAGTGGTTACACTATGAAATCAGAAGCACTTTCTATCAAGAAGAAGGCGTTACGAACGCCGGTGTTAAACTACGCCTGACAGTTCAAGAAATGAAAGCGTCGAAGGAAACACACATACGCACCAAAAAAGAAGAAATAACCTGTGAACAAAATATATGTGTCATCAGATCACGCACCGAGAAATCTAAACGACAAAAGAAGCATTGGACATTCTTTGCAGACAAGAAAACTTCAAACTATGCCAGCGCCTTGAAAATTGTATACGAGCTGTCTGTAGCAAACGTCGTCTCAACATCAACGAAATCCAGCAGAATGAGACCAGGTCTGACGCGACATTCCGGCACGTATTAACGCCTGCGTTGAGAAAGTTGGAACTATCCAGCTGTCACCAGCAAACAAGCCTTCGACACAGCTCTCAAGAGCTGTCGAGTCCACAGTAATGGAAGCAATAGTTCGTTCACGATTTCGACGGCAGGGAGTAGCCTATAGGAAGTGTCGCGCGTTGATTTTAGTGGAGAACTCGAGGGTCAACGACAATATGGCCAAAGGGGAACAGGATCATGAAGGTAGGGCAGAAGCGTGTAGACGAAGTACCGGATAGGAGCCATGTCCGAAGTTTGCCGATCACTTTTGCGTGCTGTTCGCTACGTTATAACACCGCAAACACGTTCCTTGTACCTGCGTCTCACAGAGTCGTATTCACGAAAAAAAAAGCTTTAAAATGAATGTTGATTCATTTTACGCGGCCCTCACTGTCTGCTGCACTTTTAAGGCGAAAGCATTTAATGTCTCATGCTCACGTCCGTCCGGCGTCCGTCCGTCCGTCCATCCACCCATGTCCGTCCGTCCGTCCGTCCGTGTCCATCCGTCCATCCGTGCCCGTCCGTCCAACCGTATCCGTCCGTCCGAGCCCATCCGTCCGTCCGTGTCCCAGTCTGCCCCTGGCATCTCAACGTCTCACCCACCAGCCGCCGCTCTATCGTTGTCGCCAGCCAGCCCACGTCAACTCGACCAGTCAAGCATCCGTGTTTTGGTCAGACTGAACTCGGGTTCTTCTCCGCTCGGTCGCTCAGCCGCGTTAGAGCTATAGACTATCTAGTTTAGATCACCCTGAACTTACGTTTTGGTTGTAATTAGGAGTGGTTTACCGTGTGCAGTGAACTTCTTACTAAGTGTAATTTTGTGTACATATATAGTTTTCACTTCAATTCTTGATTACAAATGTTTCGTGTGGTGGTTTGTTAAACCAACTGCTTTGTCAATAAGACTCAGTGGCTCAGCCATAGAGGGCCGTTGCGAACCAAAAGAAGAATTTGCATCACAACACCTAAGGTGCACGTCTGCTTCTTCAAGACTTCTCGTAGAAGTTTTGTAGCTTTTAAGGCGAAAGCCTTTAATGTCTCATGCTCACGTCCGCCCGGCGTCCGTCCATCCGTCCGTCCGTCCGTGTCCGTCCGTGTCCGTCCGTGTCCGTCCGTGTCCGTCCGTCCGAGCCCTGGTACGGAGCCAGGTGGCCGCCGGGGTGCGCAAACGGACGCCGGTCGCGTCGGACTCCAGCGCTCGCGCTTTGCTTGCGTAGCGTCGCTGTGCCAAGCGTTTGGAATCATTTTGACCGACGCCGTCTCAATGGACACAGGCGTTCGCGGAACACACTTTGGTATTTACAAAGGGTCTGTCAATTTAAGCGCTGGAACGCGGATGGCGTTTGCGCGATGCGCAAAGCGCGAGAAAATACGAACGCATGCGAACGGAGGAAGATTATGTTGAATTCCAATGGCAGATCGCGAGCGCCTGGCCGGATCGCGAACGGAGCGCGTAGATCCGAGCGGGATTGCTCTCGCCAAATCTGCGATTGGAACGCGTGCGCCTCGACGGGAGCAGTCGATACACGGAAATCTTGCGAGATGCGCGAGAGGGGCGCGAGGCGGAGGGGAGGCGAAGCGTTTTCCTGGTCGTCCATGGCTGCCCGCGACTGTAAACATCCGGCCGTGACGGGATGAAAAGCGGGCGCATAGAATACGTCACGTGAACTTCCGGCGAAATCCGCCGGTTTCGGCGGATTCTTGCTCCACGGAGCAAATCCGTAATCTGCGGTGGGTCTCAATCTGCCATTGGAACACGCAATTCACGCTCCCAATCTGCCATTGGAATGTGATTGCCCCACTCAGAGCACAAAAAGTTGATCTGGATCTGCCATTGGAATTCAACATTAGTCTCGCGTCTCGCTGTGACTCGCGGTAAAAAATTAAAAAAGAAAACACGCACACATTCGGTTTCTGTGTTATCCCACTGAGAGTGTAAAAGAAAAAAGACAATTTCGCCGTACACACTTTGGAATGTACAAAGTATCCTTCAATTTTTTGTTTTGTTTTCTATTTGCCCAAAGGGTTATCACAGATCTGTAAAACTTGGTTGCAACCAATCCGCAAAAGGCAGTAGTTATTTCTAGTACTGTAATAATTCTACGAAAGATGGGCTAGATTTGTTTCATGCATTTTGCAGGTGCAGGACAACACTCCAGTTGCTCCCCGCAAAGCAGATCCGTGAGAAAGGTGAGCTGTACTTGAGGCAAAAAAAAAAAAAATTTTTAATGCAGAAATAAAAGTAATGCGTACCGAGTGGTAGAGACTCGATCAAGAAGGTTTAAAAAATTTTTTTTTAACCTCCTTGGACTCGATATAAAAGTTTTAGGCTTTTGTTATATTGCACTGTTATCATTTTGACTACCGCTATACCGGGTCAATTCGGTTGCGTTTTTAATGATTTGTACGAGGTTTCTAAGGTTGAACCTGAAGTTTCTTTCGTTCGTAGAAGATAAAGGTTTTACGTATTTATAGCGATCACCCTCACTTTTTCTGCGTTAGAGTATCAAAGATTTATCGCGATCGACTAACGTGATGCCCTTTCTTTTCTCATGGTAGACATACATGGAAGCATTTTTTCTACGGCTCGTGCCATGCGACTGTTAGCGAGTTGACATCCGACAGCACGTACGATGAACACCCCTCTGAGAACAATCACTTCACACAAGATGATGATAGAGAACGGAAACTGCGCTTTAATGTGAAGTTTCGAGTGTGGTTTTATAAAAATTGAAGGACACTTTGTAAATTCCAAAGTGTGTTGGGCGAACGCCTGTCCCCATTGAGACGGGGTCGGTCAGAATGGAACGCGATGCGCGCGTCACCCTTCTTGCATGACTGGACACGCTGGGCATAGCGACGCTACGCAAGCAAAGCGCGAACGCTGTAGAGTCCGACGCGAGGCGCGACCGGCGTCCGTTGGCGCGCCCCGGCGGCCACCTGGCACCGTGCCAGGGCACGGACGGAAGGACGGACGGACGTGAGCATGAGACATTAAAGTCGTTCGCCTTAAAACTTGTTGCTGGACGAGTTGGTTCATATTTGCGCTTGTCCTTGTTTTTTTTTTTACAGAGAAGCTGTATATCTTTACCCCTGAACGGTTTAGTCTCCGTGGGCAAAAAAAACAAAGCGCCAGGCCCTGAAACCACCAACAGACGCTCGCGCTCGCGTGCTCTACTGCTAGCACGACACCAAGTACGACACGGTTCTCTGATTCCTGGGTAGGTGTATATATTAACCGATTCGCAGCAAGCATGCCGACCCCCTATCACCGCCATCATATTGGCCGCCATCCCGCCCTCATTTACCTAACATGACCTCTGCCAGATGAGAGGCGGCAATCCGCAGCTCGTCCTTGGCAGAACAACTCTGGGCTTTCCACCAACAGGGTTGCCGTTGGCTGGACATGAAAAGGCGCCAGAGCTCACGCCAAAGATGGGAAAAGTAGCCATGTCATTTGATATTATCGCCGAATTTCTAGCCAAATAGAACAGAATCGGTATTATCCAACAGAGTCTTTACTATTGATGAATAAATAAAACCATTTTGAATAAGTGAAACCACAAGTTTAAGAAAGAGCCATGGCGCCAACTGGAAATTTTCGTCGCCAACGGGGTCCAAAAGTAGCGAATTTGGCGCAAAGTAGCCACCAACGGCAACCCTGTCCACCAAGCCGACGAGGCGACTGAGGGGCTCGGCCTCTCGGTGCCCACGTAGGAGCGGCCCCCCGCCACAGTGATCTGTGTTTTGGAGTACCCAATAAAAGTTTATCTTATCCAATCCAATCCGCCCTGCGAACGTGTATGTCCAGCTTCGCAGTACATTCACGTTCGCAGGGCGGGATAGCGGCCAATTTTTTTCTGACTGCATTTTTGTGCATAATTTGCGTGTACATATTCACCTTTCACGTAGCGGCGAAGTTCTATTGGAAGAACTTTGTTCCGGATTTTTAACCTGAAAAGTTACGAGCACCTGTCTTTCTCAACAGAGACACGGTAAACTTCTTCCCTGCAACACCCGTGAGAAAGACTGTTCTACACGTATCGAATAAATGAGAAAGCCTCAGCATTTCGTATTGGATGTCTGATGACAGTTGGCCAATGTAGCGGACGAAATGAGCGGCTCCGCCTATGGACAATAGGATTTTAGATAATGACCAGATCGAAATTTCGGAATCCATAGTGGCGATGTCATCTCGTTAATGTCGCGATATTTTGCCGATAGCAGTAAGTTTTCAGGCTGCATCGTGCATATACAAGAGTGTAGTGAATTCAGATTACTATGGCAGCGTGTGTCATAAATGGTCACGTGCAGTATAGCGAGGCCTACCTGGTTGGCCTTGTCGAAGACACCAACCTGTGCGCCATCCACGCCAAGCGCGTCACCACCATTCCAAAGGACATCCGGCTGGCTCGGCGCATTCGCGGAGAGCGCGCATAGCTTCTCTTGATCTCAAGACTTTATGTTCATAATGAAATGTACAAGTTCTGACAGGCTATTTATTTATTATTTATTGCTTATTAATTTATTTATACAATACTGCTAGCCTCTAGATGAGGCTGTATGAAGGAGTGGGAGTAACAAGTACAAAACGAGGTGAACAAATCAAGATACCACAATCGTGTCACATGAATTTACAAGAACAAAGGGGTACAAAGCATATATGCAACGTTTCAAGCACTGGTATGCGCTAACTGATTGCAGAAAGAAATGACAGAACTTCTTTGCACGTGAGAAGGGGAAAAAAAGTGACGACGCGACAGACATTTCGCATCAACTACAAGAGGTTAAAGAAAAGGGTTGTAATGCGCTCTCAAAAAAAAAAAGCAAAATAAGTGTAAGGCTAATGGACAACGTTTGAAACTATAACGGTTGTAAATAATTGTCAAAGCGATTACATCTGAAGAACTTGTACAAAAATTAAAAGGAAACAGTAGTCGGACATTCCACAAGGCCGGCTGGCTGGCGGTTACATTCACGAATTGTCTTCAGAAAAAAAAAAAAAAGAATGCGCAAGAGTTTCAGTGCGGCAGGAACATTCTTTTATTTTTTCATTATGGTGGGACCGGGTGGCTCGCCTGGACACTGGCTGTATGTAAGTCTGTTTATTTATACCAAGTGTATCAGGGAATAGCAGGTGCATGAATTTTAGTCGGTCGCGTTGGCGCCGCTTTTGTAGGCATTCTAGACCTGGTTTCTTTACCAAAGCACTCGCAGAAGTGCGACAGCTATATTAACTATATACAAACCTAATCGCTTTCTTCTGGACAGTTTCTAATTTGGTTATATTACCTTAAGTGTATGGATCCTAAACTATCGATGCAAACTACCGAAACTATCTATTACAGTACGGACTAAAGTTTTATACACTATTAAGTTAACCTCGTGTGTACATTGCCGAAAGTAACTAAGTTTCCGCATATCCCTTTTCACAATTTCCGATATGTGTTCATTCCACCTCAGATCTGACGTTATTATCACCCCGAGGTATTTATATCTGTTTACAACAGCGAGAGAGTTGCCACCTATGCAATATGAAAAACTTAATGGCTGTCGTTTCCGTAGCACAGACATCGCAACTGATTTTTTTACGTTTATTTTTATTTGCCAATATGTGCACCACACTGCAATCTGTGCTTAAGCATTGTTAAATAGAGCCTGAACACTAGGATTCTGAACGTTGTGATAGATTATGCAGTCATCAGCGTAGAGCTTGATTTTAACGGGTATATTCTGAACTATATCATTAATAAATATTAAGAAGAACAAGGGCCCCAGCACAGACCCTTGTGGAATACCCGACTTAACAGGTACTGGATCTGAGCACACGTCGTCACTTCTGACACAGTGAGTTCGATCATTCAGATAATCTTCGATCCATGCAAGGAGCAAATCATTATTTAACAATGGCTTTTTGTTTTGAAAGAAGTTTAGGATGTGAGACGCGATCAAAGGCTTTTCCGAGAAAGATAATGTCGCTTTGGCTTTGTGCATCAGTAACTGCTGAGAAATCATGACTTAAGCTCCACGAGTGCCGGTCACGGTTGAAAATCCGTTTCTGAATCCGTGTCGCCCGTTATCGATGATATTGTCATGTTCGAGAACCGTCGTAATGTGTTTGAAAACAATTTGCTCAAGGACCTTAGAACATGTACACAGCAATGATATCGGCCTGTAAGTCGAAACTAATGGGGAATCTTCTGCTTTAGGACAATCGGTACAATTTTGCTGCATTTCCAATCAAAAGGAACCTCTACGTTAGATAGTGATAGGTCGAATATGATGCACAGGTATTTACTGCACCATTAGGCATACCTGACGAGGAAGTCATTGGGTATGCCGTGAGTACCTGAAGATCTTTTGGTGTCAATATTGAGCAAAAGTGACAGGACACCCTGTTCGGATACGACAACATTATCAGTTGGCTGGCTTTGGGATACTGCGCTGAAGTGAGGCGTTCTGCTGTCATCATTTGTAAATACAGAAGAAAAAGATTGATTAAAGGCTGTCGCGATTTGCGATTGTGATATTATCGTTTCGCCATTGATACATAATTTATATGTTGGTTCCTTTTTTAGGAGACAAGTGCCGATAGAACTTTTCCGGTGCCGTGAGCAGGAAGCTCCGCATCGCAGTGCTGAAATAATAGTCCTTCTTTTTCTTAATGCAGTTCTTTACTTGCACACGTATCAATGAAACCTCGTTTTTATGAGCAGTCGAAGGGGACATCCGGGTTCGTTATCTTAACATTCTTGCTTTACGTTGTAACGGAATAATTAATTTATTTATCCATTGACAAGTATTTTGTATTCGTTTCGTCAAGGTTGGCACAAAATCTCTCGCACACTTCAGCACGACACTCTTGAAGAGACGCCATAATGCACTGACGGTGCAGTCGGTTGAAACACTTAAAGCAACAAAATCAGAAAAGGAGTGGTCCAACAAGTCTACTATCACAACATCACTGGCGCGTCTGAAATTTGGAACTATGTGCACATCTTGTTATTCCGAGCAGAAGAACCACATGTAAGGTTTAACGATATCATTTTATGATCAGAAATGCCGTCATAGGTATGCGTGGTTGGCTTTTTAGGGGCGAAGCTCCTAAGGGTGTGGGTCTGTCCCTCCTCTGTAGTTGTAGTAGTAGTAGTAGTAGTAGTAGTAGTAGTAGTAGTAGTAGTAGTAGTAGTAGTAGTAGTAGTAGTAGTAGTAGGTAGGTAGGTAGATAGCCACGTATAGTGGAATGTACCCACTCCACGTGATAAAGATGACGATGACGCAGTATAGTGGAATGTACCCACTACACGTGATAAAGATGACGATGACGCAGTATAGTGGAATGTACCCACTACACGTGATAACGATGAAGTATAAGGGCGTTCCAGTATAGTGGAATGTACCCACTACACGTGATAAAGATGACGATGACGCAGTATAGTGGAATGTACCCACTACACGTGATAACGATGAAGTGTAAGCGCGGTCCAGTATAGTGGAATGTACCCACTACACGCGATAACGATGACGATGACGCTGATGACCATGAAGTATAAGCGCGTTCCAGACCACACATTCTCTTTCTGCCATGGATGAAAACGATCGAGCTTCGCCCACTCATCATCATTCACTTCGTGGATATGGCGTGATTTTTTTTTTTGGCAAAGCGGACTGGTATTTAACTTACTAGGAAAAGATCTAAAGCTGATATGGTGTCATTTCGAATGCGAGTAGGTTTCATCACTACTTGTGCCAAGTTGGGGGGAGAATATTAGATCGAGAAACGGTTCCGCTGTAGCACTCCGGGGTTCGGAATATTCGTTCTCCCACTTGATAGCAGGCATATTGAAATCGCCCAGCAAGAACAGCGTTACAAGATTTAATAGTAATGGAGCATAAGAACTCGTTAAATGTATCAAAAAGGTCCTATCGATGTTTGACGGACGATAAAACGCTCCGACGGTTAGCGAAAACTCGGTTAGGGGAAGTTTAATCGTTATCCTCTCAATACAAGGAATATCAGGCATTTTTATCATGGAACCTCACCAACTCGTCCAATCTGCCTGTCTTCTCCAGTCTAATATCAGGAAGTCTAGTTACATGCAGCGACTCACGGAAAATAACTTCCACCCCACCACTCAGAGAATTCCTGTCTCTTCGAAGTATTCTGTAACTGGAGGGTACTATTTCGTCGCTCCTAATGTCCGTGTACAACAGCGTTTCTCTTAAGCATACGATGTGTGGTTTACGTGTAAGCAGGACGACTTCCTGTTCAGCCTATTTATTGACCATGCTCCGTGCATTTAATTGGATACATACGAATGGCTTATTCTACGGGGGGCGTAATGCATAAACTACGCTTACCCTGTTGGTGAAGTGGTACCCGCACGTTGCGCTCTTCATCGCATTCAAATGTGTCGTTGTCTATCTTTAAGGTTGTCATACATGAGCTTGACTTTATGGCCATTCTTTTTGTTGGAAGCTGCACTTTCCCACAGCTGTCGTCTTTTATTTCTTACGGTTACGGAAAAGTTCTCGGAGACAGATATGCCTTTGTTTCTTAACCCTCTACTGCATGAATTATGAGAAAATCATTTGAAAAATTATTTGCTCATTTTTATCATTAACTACATGAAGAAGAACATGTACTAAAATTTTCAGATTTATTGTGACTCTATTAATGAAGATAGAGGTTTGTGCCAAATATGGCACACTATGCAAGTGGGCGAGCAAATTTGCTGCCATGGCTGAAAAACAAAATCTCACTGAATGCGGTCTTTTTAGCGTGATTTGTGGAATAAAGCAAAGCAATTGCTTCCTGTGTTCAGGCATAATTGAACATTTTGGTTAGTGCATCTGACTGCCGGACATCTACGTGCAAGATGGCCGCTTACACGTTTGCCTGTTCGCATGGTACCGCCTTGCTATACTTTCCTGCCCGAATTACCAACCACTGAATTGTGGTTGTGAGCGGCAGTTGCCGACAAATCGTAAAAGCTAAATATCGCCGTGCACTGGTTAGACCTCACATAATATTTTCATGCACCCACGCCAATAATGTAACAAAATATTGCCAGGTACTGTTGCTGGCACTCGAGACCTTCGTGAAGCATCTCAAAACCTACCACCACAACTGAAATCTGGCAAAACAGAGCTGTGCTGCATGATCTCAGAGGCTTTCTTTTTGTTTGTATTTGCATTGTGCAACAAAACATAGATGGCATCATATTGCACATTTCATCACTCACGTGCATACTGTGCCAAATATGGCACATACCGATTTCCGACTTTATACCGTAGTGGGAAACGGAATTGAGAAGAGCCTTAATGAGCATGAATTTTCAAGGCCACGAGATATGCCAAAATATTTTTTTCTTTCTTCTGCAACGAGAAAAGGGTCGCAAGAAAAATATAGCAGTCACTGTTGTTCGTGATCAGAGCTTGCACGTGCACTGTGAAATCTATTTCATGTCTAGATTTCATATTGCTCTTGGGATGGCAGCGCTTTTTTATATTTAGTGCACGTAACTATAAGGATTCATTCTATGCACGTAACTATAAGGTCACATTCTCCACTGGTCCTCTTGCACCCGCTATAAAAAATGTTAATCGGTGTGTGCCAAATATGGGACGCCATGCAATAGAGGGTTAACTTGAAACTGTTCTTTAGAATATTTACTTTTCTATTTACTTGCTATTTACGTTATGCTTGTAGACATCGCGTAAGTATGGTGCGACTGAGCGTTTTCCTATGTTATTTGTTACTGTTCCAGCTTCAACATTATGCGCAGTTCGTTATACTATTTTCAAGCTCCCCAAATACGTGAACTCACGGAAAATTCCAGCTCAGAAGGTGATTTTCTAAAGTTTTGTGATTATGTCGTCAGTTATGTTCTTGAACCTGCACAGTGATCGCTTGATCACATAAAACTAAATCATGTGGGGTTCTGCGCAATTAGGAGACAGGTCCCTATGTGGTACACCGCAGCAGTGGTTTGAGCCCGTTAGTGCACCATTATGAAGAACGATGCGTAGCCCAGGTGCGGGAGCAGAAAAAAAAAAAAGATGAGACAGAAAGACCCTTAACTTCAAACCAATCGCTCCCTTCATCATCATTCGCTATATGGTATGACAGGTTTACTATGACCACTTAGGATTTTTTAACGTACACCTAAATCTATGCACGCGGGTGTTTCGGATTTTACTCGGCGTCTAAATATGGCCACCGTGTCCAGGATCTCAACCAACGGCATCGAGCTTAGCAACACAACATTTTAGACGTTTAGTCACCACGGCGGGTTGTTTGCCTTACGTCGTATTGCGCCAAGCAGAAGCAGTTAGAACAGACACGCGCATTACGTGAGTGTATGTGGACGTTTAACCCCTGCTTAGCTAAGGAAAACAAGACCGCTATTCTTTCGCTGTGATCCCCAGCTCCTATCCGGTACAGAAATACCAGTCATTAGTCTCTGCCCAACGTGTCGGGTTCCAAGCATTACAAAAACAACGAAACATTGCTCGAAGTTCCGACGCGCGTTAGATAGGCACCCCCGGTACGAGTTTAGACTCCAAAGCACCGAACTGTTATATTGCGCTTTGTTTTCACAAGCGTCTTCCTGGGCGCGTAAGGCAACAAGCGCCCGCGGTGTTGGCAAATGAAACCAAGAATGCGAACTTCGGGGAACTGGTGAGGTCGTGTTTACTCCTTCTTCGAGCTAGATGGAGAATTGAGATAGCCGCCAGCCTTTGTGCAGACGGAGTTCCTTTTCTTTGTTTGCATCACCGTGCGTTGACCATTTCAAGCACTCTTAACAGCGAACGACGCTTAAAGTTCAGTCAACGCGACGAAGACGTGGGCGCTACTAACCCGTCCGTGACGGTAAATACTCTTACAAGAAAAAGTGAAAGTGAGACGGACAGCTTTCCGAGCGAGAGTCGAAACCGCGTGCTGAGAGAAAACAAATGGAAACGAGCAGAGAAGATGCGAAAGAGGAGGATATTGGGAAGCGGGAGGGGAAACAGTTAGGGTCACGTGACTGAAGCGGCTGTCTGTCTCGCGCTCTCTCTCTCTCTCTCTCGGCACGCGCGAGGCGCGTCTCACACTCTCTCTCACTCTCTCTCTCGTCGCAGACTCGAGCGCCGGAGTTTCTGGACCCCGACGAGTACGACCGAGGCACGACCGGCACGCGGTGCCGGAGTCGAGCGGCAGACGCCACGAAGCGCGCACGCCTCGCTGCGACCACGACTCGCCGCAGCTGCTGCTGCCTATAGCCGCGGTTATATACAAGCGGGGGGGCCAGTGCTGTTGCTCGCTGCGGCTGCCAGCACGAGAGAACAGCCGCGCACGCAGTCAAGTCGGTCTGTCGTCGTCGTCGGCAGCGAACTTCTCAAGAGCTGTCTTTCCGCGCGCATCATCGCTGACGGACAAGCGCCGATCAGGCAGCTGCTTCTGATGTCACCGGTGCACGGCGCGCGAGCCGCGTGAAGTGACAGTCATGAGGTGGCAAGACGCCGGAAGGAAGGACTCGACGTTCCGGTGGCTTCTGCTGTGCGCTTCCTGCCTCGCAGTGCAACTGCTATGCGGCGTGCTGCCCGCGGCCCGAGCAGTGGAGGCCGGGTGAGTCGCCGGGCAACGGCTTCTCCGCACTAGTGGTCGCGATTCCTTAACGCTGTCGGCAAGCTCGACTCGCTTCAGAGACAACGTACGCAGTTTGCGGATAGCTGCTTTTGCGAAACCCATTAAAGGCCGCTGACTAACAAAAAAAAAAAAAAAAAAAAAAAAAAAAAAAAAAAAAAAAAAAAAAACATCTCTAGAAGGGCTGGCGGAAATCTTTATACCACGTGGTTAGAAATGTCAAGAGCAACACTGACTTTACAAACGGTACAGGTCATAGGATTTTATGCACCTTGGAGACTTCTTGATAACTATTTTCCGACATGCCATTTCCATCAATCATTCATCTCTGGTACAGCATATCGTATAATACAGCACTGTAACGATGTAATACAGCGTTTGTTCAGCGTCAATCGATAAGGAAACGAGACTACTGCGGCTAGCTTATCGCTGCCACTACTTTATTTGTCTAAACCTGTGCAACTTTTACGTTAGGTTACAGTATTGAGTGCGCACTGCAGGTATGGCGCTTGAACTAAAAGAATAATGATTATTTACCCGAGTGCAGTTTTGCAGCCTACTTAGTGTAAGGTTCTTGGATAAGAAAACTGAAGCGTTGCTCACGTATGCATAAAGTTCAAGTGTTTAGATTTTAGACAAAGATGCTGAAATCTGCCATATCTTGTCCATAGCTTGTCGAGCAAAAAAGACAAGAGCTTTATGCGGGCACCTCTTTGCTTCTAGAAGTGCAGTAGGGAAAATACAAAAAAAAAAAGAAAGAGAGTAAACGGAGCATCCACAAAGCGTGGAACCTACGTGGATGTTCCCAGTAGATTTCTTTGCTGAAAAAAAAAATGTGAAAGGTCCTATCTATTGTAGACGACGGCAATGATCAAGCGCTACAAAGGTTTAAAAAAAGTTATACTGACAGCATTCACGCTGTCACAAAACGACTGCTGCAAAATAAGTCGTGCTTTCACCAGCTGTAAACTGGCGTTGAAGAAAACATTCGAGGCGACATCAGGCAGACCATAGTGGTTTGATTATGCCGGATTTACAGCGCTGCAGATATGCCGGATTTTGTGCTTCTCAAGTGCAACTGGCGCAAAAAAATAGTCACGCAAACCGTCTGCACATCATTGCCTTCTGAGCAAATACGCACGTATGCGGTTTTCATCGTAGCGTATGAAGTATTCGTGACGTGGCGAATTATCGCGCCACACTTCCTGAAGATCACTTGCGGTGCAGTGGTCGTGTAAACGGTTGTACAATTAGTTGCACGCAGTCAATTGCAATGTATTCCTCCTCTTGAAGAACAGAGCGCTACTGCAATGTTTTGCGTGAGCCTGTTTCGTGCGTCTACGTGTTATCTTGAAAACCGCAAAGAACCATCACGGAAGCTCATCAGGGTTGTTAAGGTAATCGCGACGACGAAAATAGTAGAGCTTGGAGTACAGATGCCAGTGCTTTTTCAGAATGCATCGTCTAGTGTTATTTCTTTTTATAGCGTCACGCCATCAAGCCTCCATCGATTCAGGCAAACTTACCCTGACAAATTAAATTAGTCCTTCCTTCTTTTTTTCGCGCTGGAACTTATAATGAGTAGCAGCATAGTTTGGTATTTCGGTTAATATTGACAACCTAAGGTTCTTTAGCGTGCACTTAAACCTAAATACAAGGGCGGTTTCGAACTCTGCCGTCACCGAAACGCAGCCGCTGTGGGCGGCAGTCGAACCCGTGTCCCGCTGCTTAGCAGCGTGACGCCATAGCTGTGATATCTATAACGCGGTTACCAAGAAAACTAAACTGTCGGTTAGGAACTTGTGCACAGAAGAATGTTGAAACCCTTCGTGGTGTACTGCTGCACCGGAGGTCCTTAGTTCGAGTCCTGTTGACTGCAGCCGCTATTCGATGGTGGCGAAATTCAAAAGCGTTCGTGCAGTTATTAACCTGCACCTAAAATAGTCCCAGGTGGTTGAAATTAAACTAGAGTCCTTCACCAGTCAGTCGCTCAGAGCCCTGGCGTACCCTTGGAACCCATGAATGAATCAATATTTCAGCTGGCCACTTAAGCGAAAAGGTAAGCAATACAGAAGTCATCTATGGGTATGTTTTTAACGGCCGGTGGGAACTCGACTTACTGACTTACGCGTCCAATGCGGCCGTTGGAAGTCATCATCCGCAATATGGCTGGCACTACTGCGTCGTTTACAGTATGATTCACCAGTATTTTCTTTAATTATAGTTGTATTCTTTACTTCCGCAAAACAGACCTTCACAACTTTTAGTTTTTCAGGCACTCTAATTGCGCAGTGAGACAGTGAGAACACTCCTGCCACAGTACCTGTGCCCATAAGCGTGCGCAGGGTTCCCCTTCAGGGGGGGGGGGGGGGGGGGGCGAAGGTTCGATGCAGCGCCCCCCCTCCCCTATTAAGCCAATGTATAGGGCCGACTTTGCGCCCCCCCCCCCCTTCTTAGGTAACTTGGGGGGGGCGGCCGCCCCCTCTGCCCCCCCCTCGTGCGCACGCCTATGCCTGTGCGAATGTTATTCGAAAAAACAAGGAAATTATTTTGCAGGAAAGATTCGCGTCCATACGGTCTCGTGAAAAAGTAGCTATATGGTGCACTACGTGTGTTGCCGCAAACGTTGTTCACCACCCTTTGCGCACACGGCGTGTACCTCAACGATGCCATCTGGTCGAATATTTTTGTATAAATTTTGGCGTTAGAATGTAAAGGAAAGGATCGGTAAAAAAAAATTCTTATGTAGCAACGGGGAAAAAAATGTTTTTTTTTCCTCTAAATTATGCATATACAATATGTGCAGGCTCTACAGCATGCGTGTAGCAAAAAACCGGAAACAGTACATTTTTTAGTAGCGCTGTGACACTTGGTGGAAATCTCTACTTCGGGTAGAATTACTTCAAATGCAAAGGCCAGTCGTTAGGGATTTTTTTCTCGTTAACTTCTGAACGAAACGATTTTACTCAGGTTGTTCTGTAGTACGTGCAATATTAAGAACACACAATTCTTTTTCTTTTTCCGTCGGCGTACTTAATGGCCCGTGGAAAGACTACTTCCCATTGAAGTACTCATGCGAACGTTGCGTGCTAAACTCCCTGATTTTACGCAGAGAACATTCGCGATCATATCACGTGGAAAGAAAAATAAACTACGTCCGTAGACAGTCGCGATTGGAATACGTCTAACGTTGGGCGTAAAGGACAAGTACAAGAGCACGGAACGTGCAGAAATCCACGCAGCTCTAAAATATCAATAACTTTATCGTTAAAGCGTAGAGAGCTATTTATATAATGTCTTTTCGTAAGCGCCACGGCAAGTCAATGTACACGTTTCCGCAATAAAATTGTTGATAGTTTGCGCTGCCGGTGTTTCCGCGTTCCTTACTGCTGTGTTTTTCTTTTAAGCTTAACGTTAGACGTACTAATGGCACACCAAAAGGTTCGAGTAGCAACCCTAGTGAACCCCTTATTTTTTTATTGAAATAAAAAAATAAATGAAGGAGTTGTTGTCACCATTGATTGGCGACGGCTACCCCTTTCCACTGCTGCGTGTGCCAAAGATTTGCCCGTTGTTAAAAAAAAAATATTCCTGAGGATCGATTATGACCATAGATCGGCAAAAAATGTGGAGCTCACTCAGACTCAATCAATAAATTTATTTTGCGCTTAGGGCTCACCCGGGCTCAGACTCACAAAAGTTTTCTTCAACCGGACTCCCTCGGACTCAGACGCAATAAATGTTCTCTCAAACGGACTCAAGCTCACCAGAATATTACTCACACGGACTCACTCGGACTCACGGCTCGGTCTGAGTATGAGAGAGTCGGCTCAAGAGTGAGTTCGCCGACCTATAATTCCGACTGATAGGTGGGAGTATAGGCGATGCGCAAAGCGCCGACGACGCCATCTGCCGCCACGGCTCGGAAGCGCTCGCGGGTCCGGGCAAGCAGTCTTCCCGCGAGTGTGTACGCGAGTAGACGGATGGATGTGTTTTTATCGTGATTTAACGACTCTGTCGGGCTTCAGCGATGCCGAAAAATAACTGCTGCGTTGTCGGCTGCTCAAACGCATACAAAAAATCGCCAGGAACGCGCTTCTACAGGGTTTCCGGTGCTATTTCATGAGCGATAGCGACGGCGGTGGTTGATTGCGGCTGTCCGAAAAAGGTACGCAATCGCGCTTTGTTTACGGCAGTGTTAGAACGGTTACCGTGTTTTTATTTCTCCATTTATGTCGCTACGTCTTCAGCGAACGCTGCTACGTTTACACTTGGTCGCCTCGCCTGCATTGTAGACGCTACAATACACATGAGGTTGTTATTACTGATAAGGCGCGATGCCTAGGCTCTCTTGAAAAACGAATGGCGCGAAGCGCAATGCCAGAGAATGTGGGGCAGGTGACGGCTCCTTTACAAAAGCGCCGTGGAATCACACGTGTGCTGCACGAAATCGGCTGCATTCTACCTATTGATGGCACTGGAATGCGATCACCGGTGCAGAATGTTCGCTCTGCGCTCGCCTCAACTATATGCATATTGGCTGTAAAACATGACACCTGTGCACATTGAAGGCTTTTGACAGGACATTCAACCGATTCAACCTCCTTTTGAATGCCTCGTAACATGACTTCATGCTAATAGGAAACCCTTGATGTACCCCACTAATGCTCATTCGCTTTACAGAAGCTGTGTTATGAGTGGGGCCATAGGCGTGCGCACGGGAAGGGGGGGGGGGGGGGGGGGGCTTTCCTATTCGCCTAAGAGGGGGGGGGGGCGCAAAATCTGCCCCATGCATTGACTTGGTGGGGCCTGGGGCGCTGCGATGATCCTTTGCGCCCCCCCCCCCTTGATGGGGAACCCTGCGCACGCCTGAGTGGAGCCGATTATGAAACTGACGTGTTTTCTTTTCTTTATTCTTGCTGATGGTGCTAGCTACTGGTTGCTATGTTTTCTTTAGCATGTAATTGGTGAGTATATGGTGGTTCGTAACTAATCACGTGAAAGTCACGTAACTAATCACGTGAAACGTTCTCGCAAGAATCACGTAATTAGCGTATCTACTCACGTGCCATGTTCCCGCCAAAACCACGTATTATCACGTAGAACCTAACGCCATTTTTTCAACACTTGGTAATAGCTTGCAAAAAGCCTAGCAAATACGTTACCAAGCTGGTATAACAAGCTAGGTGACCACCAGCTCCGCAGAGACTCAGTCTCGCGTCACTAGCGCAAGCTGCCGAGATATTTTTTCACAAGTTTATCGTGCTGGTTTCAAAGGTTTTACCAACGCTGACCCTTCGCGTGGCCACACCCGTGAAATCCATGCGCCGGTGCGACAGCGCTCCCTCAAAATCTACTATATAAACACATGACACGTAAACGAAGCTGCTGTGTCGAGAAAAAACGTTGGTTCACGCGTTGGTTCACTATTATAAACTGCGGCTCCTTTGCGCACACTATCACCGCAAAAGTAATCGTTTGGGACGCGCACAAGTGGCAAATCGCACGCGCGCACTTCCGTCATGCTTGCATTGAAAGGAGGCGTCTGCTACGCGACCCGCGCGCGTTTTTCAGTGGCGCCCCTATAACCGCTGCGCATCGCGTATAGGCGAGCGCTCAAGCAATCCCCCCCCCCCCGATTCCGTCATCTGTGTGAGACCTCTCCGGACTCTTTAAGTTGTATCCGACTATAATGGGGCGTCAAGTCTGCCCCATACCTTTAGTCTGTGTGACCTGCTCTGTAATTGTTTAAAGTGCATTGTTATGGCTGCACAGGTCTTTGCCGATAATGGCGGCCTATAACCTCTAATGAAGCATTCCACTAACTGTTCACTTCCAACCGTTACCCCATGAAAGCAGGGAACCAATGGCAGGCCGATATGAGAAGCATGTGATCGCTTATTTTGCATTTTTGCAGCTATTTCAAAGCTTGTTTTCATTCGTTCTCGGCAGAAGAAAGGGGGAGAGCGGGGTAGAGCTATTGCCTGGGCGTGTTTGCGAGTAGGCGGTCGTTGACTGGCAATTGAGACATTGAAAGTACCGTCAACAATGATGAAATCAATATTGGAACGAAAGTGTGATAAAGGTGAAGAGGTGGATGGCACTTGAAAATGAATAACACTAAGCTTCGCAGAGATAAGCGTGCAAGAGTTTCTTCCCCAGTGGCGTTGAGTGGATAGCAGTTCGCCAAGCACTCTTTCAAAGGAAGGTGGTGCACTAGTGTTAACTTTAGCGTGTAAATATTCAAAATTGAGCCGAAATATGCATTTTGGAACGAAACCTAAACTTAAATTCGGCCCTTAAACTTCGGAATGGCCCAGGACGAGTAATATCTAGATGAACACGCGGTAAATGAAACAGAAGGTCCTAGCAAAATTGTGTGTACTTTTATAACTTTCCGGAGTACCGCAATACCTTTTACTTTCTGTTTTTTTTTTTTCGTGGAGTTTGCTAATTAGGTAAAACAAACTACTTCCTGTTTGATGCAAAAAAATTTTTTAAGGTCTTTTCATGGCTCAGAAATCGTTTACAGTAGCATTCCGTAGGTGGCTTCACAGACAACCGAGCTTTTTCCTTCTCATTTCTTTTTTTTCTGTATCCAATTCCTGTCGCATACTGCGCAGAATGCGCAAGAAGCCAATGGGTTACAAAGTTTTGTGAATAATAAACCTGGTGAACAACTATGGCAAGGGAGTTAAATGACTGCTTACGATGATTACAATCTTTTCGCCCTCCATACCTTTGCTTAGTTGAAACATGCATGATTTTCCGTCAATCCAATCCAACCTTCAGTATCACCTAATTTTTTTACGACTATGAGCAGCCGCTGATGGTACAGTGCTTCTTCAAAGGCTTCAGAAAATAATAACTTGATTACCGAAATAGTGGAACTCGTTTCAGAAACATTCTTTCTTTCGGGTTTGAAATTATCTGCCCATCTTTTCTGTCCTGAAAAGAATGAAACAGGTATTGTATTCGCCATGTTATTTTCGACCAGGAACGGCACGTGCCAGCATACCAGTTCGAGATGACAGCACTACTGTGTGCAATCAATCAATCAATCAATCAATCAATCAATCAATCAATCAATCAATCAATCAATCAATCAATCAATCAATCAATCAATCAATCAATCAATCAATCAATCAATCAATCAATCGGTGGGTTTTACATTATTTTCACCTTGACTTTATTTATGGGGGGACATGTTCTGCATAGAGCAGGGGCCCGTATTCAGAAACGTTCTTACGCTAGTAAATTTTGGGAAAACAAAAATCATCCAGTAGCGGCAGCGGGCGTACTAATAGCGAAGGCAGTCGACCAATCAGAAAATTCTTGCAACGAAAACGCTTTTTGAATTCAGCCCCTAGGCCTCGTATTCGCAAAAAAAACGTCTTACGTTAAACGTTTTCGTAAAAGAATATTTTCAACCAATCACGATGCGGGACATATCATCAACAAAGCCGACTGACCAATGGGAACACGCACTTACGAAAGAGAAGCTTTGCGAATTCTGCCTTTGGTCTTTACAGGAATGTGGAGCTCACAAAGCCATCAGGGCATTCCTGAGAAGGTGGAGGCAGACAGGCGGAAGAATATCTGCCCGCGAATATAATTGCTCCGTAAAAGCCACGAAATGGCGAGAGTGTTCGCGGACCTCTCAACCTCGGTTTTGCGTTTTTAAATATCGCCGAAAGAGTGTTCTTCGTCAGCGCTACGAAACAGAAGACAAAAGAAGTGTGTCCACTGGCAGCAGCCGTGGCGTACGTTGAACTGTTTTTCCTCCTTGATCAAAGTTCATCGCGAAGGTGTCAGTAGTTCAATCCGTTCATACAAAGTGCAATATGGCAATCAATCCGCGTCGGTTAACGAACTATTTTTTATGTTAAATTTGTTGTTCAAATACTTCGTGTTTTACGTCTGAGGCTGCTAAATGGTGTCTTTCAAGTCATCAACCGGCCAACGTAATATTTATAAATTAATTTTTCCCCTATTCCCGATATTTGTTTCCTCTATAAAGATACTTTTGACTCCAGTACTTATGGTGCTGTGGCATTGCCTTTCTTAATAACAATAATTGTTGGGGTTTAACGTCCCAAAACCACGATGTGATTACGACAGACGCCGTAGTGGTGGGCTCCGGAAATTTCAACTACCTGGGGATCTTTAACGTGCACCTAAATCTAAGGTACATTGCCTTCATACTTACTCTTATCAAGTTTAGCCCCGGAGTTATTCAATTTGTCAGCTTTTGCGCAAAATAGAAATGTCGATGCGTAAACTTTCTGTTCGCTCTTGTAGCAGAAGCGCTGTAGCCGTGCAGATTCCTACCATCCCTTGTTGTTTTCCCAGCAGGCCTCAGCCGCTTAGAACAATCACAGTGTGGTTAACCTCCCTGCGTTTTTCCTTTTCATCTATTTCTCTCTCTTTCTCTTGTCCAGTAGCATTGCTTAAAATATTAGCACTGTATTAAACACTGTTGTAAGCGGCTAGCACCATTAGCATTATACCAATGTCCAACTGGTCCACAGCCGCATTCAGGTATTTAGGAGCAATTTCATTCTTTCAACGTGGTGCGCCTCGCAGGAAAAAAATATTTATTATTTTCAAATACCGACTTGTACGTTTATATAGTAATATATGACACTTTCAGCGACTCTTTTAATGACATGTGCGAATTCCGGCCACAGCGGCCGCATTTCCGACGGAGGCGAAAATGTTCGAGGCCCGTGTACTTTAGGCGCACGTTAATGAGGCGCACGTTAATGAATCCCAGGTGGTCGAAATATCCAGAGCCCTCTACTACGGCGTCCCTCATAATCATATCTTGGTTTTGGGACGCTAAAACAACAGGCATCGTAACTATACTTCATAACATGTGTAAGTTCAACGCACACATGATGCAGCGAACACAACCTGAGCGCTGACCTTCTTTACAAGTAGCCGCATAAAGGTCTGATGTGTGTAACACGAAAAACAATAACATTGCCTGGTGGTGTTTTC
Organism: Rhipicephalus appendiculatus; assembly: GCA_030522465.1. Lineage (NCBI taxonomy): Eukaryota > Metazoa > Arthropoda > Arachnida > Ixodida > Ixodidae > Rhipicephalus > Rhipicephalus appendiculatus. Next base: position 271,284 of record JALIZH010006589.1, on the reverse strand, counting down.
GATGCTATAAATAGCACGCCATATGTACAAAATTATATGTGTTCGAAAGAAGATCGACTGATCAGGGCATGCCTTCGCAACTTGTGGGTCGTGTGATGTCGCTTGCAGGTTGACCTTGTGTTACGTGACGGGAAAGACCGAGAAAAACCAGCTAACACGTCGCATAACGCGATTCGTCCGGCGTATTATTTGGAGCTCGATGTATTTATACGAAATGGCACGGCATTACATCGCGCTTTGTTCAGAAAATGCTCGTTTTGAAACGCTAGTTGTCTCTACGGCTGTATTTCAATAAATACGGTGCTGTAAATACTATAAATGCTGTTGCAATGAACTTGCAACCAAAAATGAATGATTGCTTGCAATAACGAAATCGTACCATTGACGTTAACCAGTACAATATTGGTTCTTCTCAAGCATTTCATTCTTTTTTTTTCAGCTTTATTCACTAAAAGTTAAGCGCAGTTTTGCTAAGTATTGTCATTGAACTGACCCACTTTGCAATATTGTACTAAACGCAATAATATGAACATTCCTTTTTTGTCAAGAGCTCCACCGACCTACTAGAACATCTAGCCATTATATTCCCGACCTTTCTTCGCGTTATCGTTATTATTCCTAAAAAAAATGGAGAAAACAAAAAGAAATGACCTAGAGAAAGGCCATCTTTCAGGCCTGCCCCTAGATTACCCCGCAAAATGAACGTGTTCGTGTCATATGAACCCCTTCTGGTCAGCCCTGCCCTGTACCTCAGGCCGAATTCTAAGGTGGGCCAAAAGTCATTTCCACGTCGGGATCACGTCAGGATATGCATTCCTGTTTCTAGCCGACCGAGTGCTTTATTTCTCGCGAGCGAGTTCGTTCCACTTTTTGAACCGGCCGTCGGTCGCAGAAGCTCTTGAATGAATAATGCTTTCGCTAAACCGGGCTTGGCATTCCGTGGTTTCCCCCAGTCGACAGGCGCCAACCGGGGAGGTCTGTAGTGTCGTGACCGGCCGCGTCACTTCCAAGTACTGCGGTTCGCACCCGGACGAAGCGAAGTGTTTGAGCCAAAGTGACGACACCTAGTCAGGTTTTTTGCTTTTGCGTTGTTTATTTACGCTCGCAGAGCGTCACTCTTCGCGCCTCTCTTCTTTGCCGAACGAGTGGCTCCACTCCCGTTGGAGAGCCGCGGTTATTTCTGCCGCTCGTCGTAACTTAGCGGAAACACCTCGACGCACGCTTCCGATGCTCTTCGTATACGTGCAACCTGGATGCGGTACCGAAGGACCGCAACACGCCGCGCTGTCGGCGACAGTCTCGTAGGCAACTGATGGCGCAAGATTTATCACCCCTCCGGAACGAGCACGTGAAAGGAGTCAGTGACAAAAAAAAAAAAAAAAAAAAAAAAAAAAAAAAAAAAAAAAAAAAAAAGGAGGAGTGCAGCAAGGAGGATGACACAACACTTGTGAATTCATGCGGCAGGGTCAAAGCTCAGGAAGAGGCATAACGTGGCCAATTTAGTGGGCTCACTGCCCCAGAGCTAATCCTTTTTCTGGCTCCTTTTGTAGAAACATTTTCTTTCTTCGCGTTTTCTGTCATTGCTTTAAAACATTGCTGCGCAACATAAACGGCAAGCGTACCCGAAGATGAATAGCTTCTCGGTATTCCATCACTCCTGTTTTTCAGGTTCCGAACCTCTCCAACATTTAGCGTTCATTTGGCTCTCCGCAGAAACCGGTCTCCATTATTTCTCGTCAGTAGAGTCGTTTAAGTAGTTGCAGGCACAGACAGGCCCGCTACACTGAACTGAGCTTGGCACGTGCTTTCTGGGATGCGCTTACAGCCGCCGCAACCATTGTAAACAGCGAACGAACGTCGATCAGAAGGCACTCAATGGCGGGCGCGGTCACGTAACCAAATATGGCGGCGTTGACGAAAATGCTTCGAACAAAACGGCGAAGCGGTGATTTACGACGACTTCCATTCGCCTAGTCACCGCCTCTTTTTCACCCTTTTGAGCCTTTGTCAGAACGCGAATCTTGAAGGGTTACCCTAAGTGCATCGCAAATTGAAGGGGACCTAGCAACGGCGCAAATAGCAGGGCACAGTTATGGGCCACTCAAGATGAGGGAAGCATTGTGTTGACCTGGAATCGGGAAGGTAAACGTTGCCTTCTTTACATATGCCATAACAGTAGGGTCGTCCTTTAAAAAAAGCAAAATGTGTTCACTGAACTGCATTTGACTTGCTTCATTTTGTGCTCTCAGTTTTGAACAAAGGTTAGAGCATGGGCTCTTAAAATAGATTATGCATTAAGTGCCTGCTTATATCTACACGAACGTTTTCGTCAGTCGCTGTAATTGTCACGCTGTGCCCTAACTTTCTCACTTTACGACGTCGACAACAGCAGACCTGGTGGCGTTTAAAGTTTCCATCGACCACTTACTTGGTCCCACATCCACTTAATCGACGGAATATTTCGTTTCTGGGGCAGCCTTACACCCTGTGCAGTGTGTAATGTGTCACGGCTCACACGAGAAGCTAGAATATGGAATTAAGGCACGCTCTTCACCGAGCCCTTATATATATTTACTGTATATTAATATACAGTAAACCCTCGTTAACTAGAACTCGCATATCTCGAAATCTCGGTCAAGTCGAAACTTTTTTTTCGCCGTGCATTAACCTCCCATAGGTGCTATGTATTTGGCCCCTCTTATCTCGAAACGTTTTTCGGAAGCGACGCGAATATCTCGAAATCTTGACCGGGAGGGCAGAAGGCAAAGTCCACTCCCAACGGAAACGAGGGCTCTGTGCGAACGCTTAGCTCTTACTATATCGTGCCGAACGCGGTCGTGAAGGGCGAATTTGAAATGCAGCGGTGGCGACCAATGGCTCATGCGATGTGTTGAGCAACTGGAGAACGCCTTTCTCGGATCGAACGCGCACGAAACAGGCGAGCATCACGCAGTTTTTTTATCCTCGGTAATAATTTTTTTTCCCCTGCTAATTCTTGTGCCTTTACTACGGTAGCTCTCTCGTGTAGTGGAGCTTTTCCTGGCAGCACTGGCTTTTCTTTTCACAGCGACCTGGGCAAACATTTTCGGCGTTTTGCTTAACTCGAAATACCGCTTATCTCGAAATTTTCCCCGGATTTGATGGCTTCGAGTTAACGAGGGATTACTGTATATATATATATATATATATATATATATATATATATATATATATATATATATATATATATATATATATATATATATATATATATATATATATATATATATATATATATATATATAGCTTCCGAGCCAATGCCGTATTGTTGGCAAGTACAGAGCGCGGACCTAGCTACGCGCTCGTTGCACCGACAAGGTCTGTTCATGTAGTCCAGAAACAATGTAGCGCAGCAGCGTTACCCACTGACTCTTTACAACACTTCGACAATGGAACACGCCTGATTTCGCCAACTCCCGCTTGGTCTCACTGGACCATGACTTGTGATTTTGCCCGCCATCCGGACTCCCCGTCGTGAAGACACATTGTTGCGTCGTGTGCGGTTCAGGACGTCGCTGTTGCCACTGCTTATTCATTCCTCATCTCAATACCCGACAGTGCCGCATGTGGTTATTCCGTGTCTGACGTTGCCGTAACGATCACTCCGCACCACTGTTCATCCTTCGATGGTTAACTATAATTTAATTATCAGACTCAGCCTCATGGACGATTAACTCTTCTATTAGGATCTTGAAATCTGGATCTACAAATTCTTACGCATACAGCCTGAATCGCACTTGGCTAGAGTGATCGAGCGCGCATCTGTGGGCGCTTTTGCCATCCGCAGGTGCCACCTCGCCTTAGTTACAAGCTTCCGTACTATCATGCGGTGTGACTACGTTTGGCATCATTACGGCGTCGGTTTAGGCATATTTTTGCACAAGAACGGTGGCTGAAGCGGCTGCCTGGCTGTTCTAGACAAGTGTGATTCGGTCTGTACAAGGGTCACTTATCAGCGGTAGCCACACTTCAAAGTTGCTTTTTCTCCAGCCCTATTTCCGCTCACACACCTGTTTCCGTATTTTAATATATAATGCAATTAAACATAGACTATACAAATATCAAACTATAAAGAACACATATATTTTACGGCAATGCATACAGCAGTAAACAGAACTAGTGAAATATGAGCTAATCCACGCTCCGCCTGAATGTCGTCTTGGTGGACTTGAGTACAGCCAGTCTATTCCATCCTCGGCGGAAACAGGAGAAGCCAAATAAAATATGTACATATCCTATACAGGTAGCATTGCTGAGAGCTAAGATTTGTGGATCCTACAAAGCTTTTACCATCTTTTATTTCTATTTTTACTAGAGTGCTGTTTGCGAAAAATTGAACAAAAATAGAGCACGTTTCACGAACCTCACTCAGTGCAGTATCAAATGTGTAAGTAACTGAACGGCTGCTGTTGATGAGAATTTTTACGTCTCGCGCGTCGCAATTCTTTCATGACGTCGCGCCAGACCAGAAATTGTGGTACTGCGTATGGGCCACTCGAAAGTGCTGCATCTTTAAGTGACCCACCCTAAGAAGAAAAAAGAGCCCTTGGGCTCTTTTGTGTGTCCTAACTTGCCACGTATATGACTCTTTAAAGAGACACATTAACTCTTTTTGTAGATCATTGTACTCTCTTCGGAGAGTCGTGGGACCAAAAAGAGAGTTAACGTGTCTCTTTAAAGAGAGTCATTTACGTGGCTGGCAAGTGAGGACTCACCGAACGCATTATATTTTTTAACACGAAAGTGTTTTGTGCCGGGATCCACGACGGCTACACTGACGTACTTCCGTGACGGATATGACGTTGTAAAATATAAACTAACAGATTGCAAAGAAAAAACTAGAAGAAAAACTCCGTCATCGGGCGTTGAACCTACGACCTCTCGCTCCGCAGCGCGTGGCGCGAAACCACTAGGCCACAGGAGCGTATACATAATTCAGCTTGCTAACGGCAAGCTATTTATATACACCATATACCTTTGGCGGTCCTCAGAGCTCGTCCACTTCAGCGCGTTTTCGTCATCGCTAGCGAGATGGCGCGAAGGTGGCGCGGAGGGCGCGCTCTAAAGGTCGTCGCCCCTCTCGCTGCGATACGCGCGCGCCTCCACGGGGTGTGGCCGCTCGGAGGCGCGCGCTTTTCTCGTGATTGCGGCATTGGAGCCGTTGGGGCGCTTTGTACGTTTTGTGCTTCCACCGCAAGTTTGCTTTGAAGTTACAGTGGTTAAAGAGTGCACGAAGGTCACTTCTCTCGCCGCAGCGGCCGCGTTTACGATAGGAGCGTGATGCTAACACAAGAAGTCACAATTATGAGAGTTGTTCGCGCTCGTCCTGTGTATAATTGTGCGGCCGTTTTGTGCGTCTTTCTTTGTGTTAGAGCAGCGCACTTTAGGTGTCGAGCTGTGACAGTTGTTAGTCTGCGCTTGTCCTGTCTATGCTCATTTCGTGCGTCCTTTCTGCTTGAGGTGCGCGCAGCAAGTTTCGAGCTGCTTGCCGTTCTTCGCGTGACATTCAATTTGTTTCTGTAGCATTCATTCTTTCGCCCCTGTGGCGAAACAATGCACAAGAAACGCTCAACTATCTCTGTGAAGACACGTTTCCCTTTCGTGTTATAGCGATTCCTTTGACAGAGGGATCAGCCATTTTTTTTTTAGAGTGCTCAACGTATTGACTTCGAACGTCAAACGAATAACCGCCACATCACATTCTCCTATCCAATCCTCGCAGTGCCCAGTGTGACGCCTGTGACGTTCTTTGATGGACATTATCACCTATGTGTGGCGGCGTTATCGGTTATACATAATGAGCTTGCTGTGACCCATAGTTTGCGGGGTCTCTCAAACAGCTCGAGCAAAAGCAATTAATCCCTTTCGTGTCTATAAATTGCTTCACTCCCTATAGTTAATTAGGAGAGCTGGTAAATGTGCTAGAGAACACTTTCCTTTCTTTCCTACGGTGCGAGTGAAGCCAGATAAAGAAGCAATTATTTGCTTTCCTCTGGGAAGCCGGGACTGAAAGAGACGCTCCGTCGGTCGTATTCTTTCTCTGGAGGGGCTGTCGCGGCGTTCACCTGATTTAATCATGTCCCCGGAAACACTGCACCATTGAGATGTCATTGAAGTCCGTGGGGAACGTTGCTGTCGATCCTTTCATTATTAGAGGCCCACTTGGGAACGCAGCTCGGGCGTTGGCGTTGACTTTATTGATGTTGGTTGTTGGCCTGAACGGATCAAGTTTTATCGCATAGTTTGTTTACAGAACGTTAACGTGGGGTGAGTGAAAAGAAACTTGCGGCAAGCCTCGCAGGAAACAGGAACAAAATTTCGCTCTTCATCATGTAATAGGGCACGAACTTTAATTAAAAGTGGCAGCAATGATATGAGAAATTTAACTAAAGTTGTTATACAGTTTATCCTTTTGAATCAATGAATGAATGTTTATTGTGATCTTGAATATTACTTCAACAAATATACTGCAGCAAAAGGCGAGGAGCGCTCGACAGGGGCGTCTGTACACCCAACCTATTACAACAACAATTTACTTGATTTGGTGCCAGTTCATTGTCTGTGAAGAAGACACACAAAGTCGTCATAGATTTCACGCACAGTTGATTAGTTTCACAAAACTTACAATAGCGTTAATTTGAAAGGATTATTCTGTCGAGAAAGTTGCTACAGGCAACTTAAAACGCAACCAATGGTACCAGATGGTTTAATATCAGGAAATGTCTCACACTGTGCAACGTGTAAAGGATAAGTCTGATTCAATTGAATTGGAGAAAGAAATTGGTGGGTCAAACTATGCGTCATCATTTTAGCTGTCCACCGATATCGTAGACATGCTAAGACAACTCTCCCAGTTTTTTTTTCTTTCTGTATTAATGTATGTTTTTTCAGAGATGTTAGCGCTTTTGTGTAGCACCGGCTGCTACTACTTTTCACAGATAAAAAATTCGTGAAAATCACAGTGATTAAACAAAAATTACAAAACATATTACTTAGGAAGAGTTCACTTAAGTCCGTCAAGTTATAAAAGCTATCACATATTCACGAAGTCCATTCAAGAAGTGACACGAAAAACAATACAAAATGCATTTCAGTGACGTAAAACTAAAATTCACATAAAATAGAGTCACACGAACACCGTATATGCCGAAAATAACACTGCGCATAACTTCCATTCATGTAACAACACTGAAATTGGCAAATTGCAGTTACAGGGAATCAGAGTTATTAAGATTTATAAAGAAAGAGAGAAATTGGCTGGCAATGTCCTCTGCTGTGCAAAGGGAAAATAAAGGTACTTCACACCGTGGAAATGTTAGGACATCTACATATTTAATTATGGGAACCTTGCTATATGCTATGCATTCGGCAAGGGCAACATAAGTTTGGAAATGTGGCCGTTACAGTACGTTGTGTAGGCGCCTGACGAATATTCAGGAAATGTGGGCAATTTTTAACAGCGGAGCTGTGTATTCCAGCCGTTGGTTGTAAGTCAACAGAAAAATATCATCATAATGAACCGGCACACGCTATGTTCGTCCTCCTCTTCATCTTCTGGTTCACTCACAGAACACTGATTCTGATAACTCTGATGGGCGAGAGAAAGAGTACAGAGAGAGAGGAAGAAAGAGGTAGAAAGCAAGAGAAAGGGAGAATCGCTTGGCGAAATAAAAATTTCTTGTCGAGGCGGCATTCGAACCCGTGCACCCACAATCCGGAGGCGAGCACCGTAACCGCTCGGCTATCCAGACACGCTATAACAGAGCATAACATAGCCTTGTATAGAACAGTATATCAAGTGGACGGGAAAGCGATATGCGTTTGAGAAGGTGAGATCTGAGATTGAGAAGGAGGGAAAGAAGGAGGGGAGAGAGTAGAGCATATCATATAAAGAAAGGGAAAAAAAGTGAAAGACAGAAGGCGAGACAATCAAGGAAAGGGAGACAAGGAAATAAAAAGAGAGAGAAAGAGATGGAAAGAAAGAGGAAGCGAGAAATAGAGAGAGAAAAATAAAGAGAAGAAAGTCAAAAAACATATACGTGAGAAAGAGGAAAAAAAAACATGGTTGATCCCTCCGTCATAGGAATCGGTATAACACGAAAGGGAAACGTGTCCTTACAGAAGTAGTTGAATGTTTTCTGTTCATTGTTATAAGAGAGCTTGCACACGGTGTATTGGGGTTTGACAGGTATAGCACCGTTTAACGTGAATGCATCCACGTTGACGCTAGGTGGTACATCTGTATCCCGACGACTAACGTTCATGATCAATGATTAAACAAACCCTTGTGGTCATAGATGCTTGTGGTAGCTGTACGGGGAGAGCGGAATCATAGAAAGCAGTGTGACACCCAGAAGAGCATCGCTGAGTGGACGCCAAAATTCGGCTAAGGTCATTTTTTTTTATACTCGTGGCATGTTAGAGTTATTGAACACCGCTGCCCGACCAGAGGGAAACGCAACGCGCGTCGTGCGTTCCCCGTTGGCTGGCTGCGATTTTTCACGGGGTGAGCGTAAGTTGGGAACGCCGAGTTACGGCTAGCCACCATATTACGGCCACGCGAAGCACTCGCGCGTTACGCGCGTCGCAGAGGTTTTTTTCGGTATGGATAGACGCTATGAGCGAGGCCGACGCTGGGGGGTAACGTCGCCACCTGGCAATGTGTTAATGCGTCGAAAAAGCTGCACGTTTGCTATTCGAAACGTGCCGAATGGGATGGACGCGTAGAAACGACGCTTTGAAGGAACTAATTGTGCATTTCATGGTCATCATGCATTACTTCACTTTCGCAAGAGCACTGTGCGAGGACAGTGGTAGATATAAAAGACGCGTTTGTATATCCTACAGAGTATGTAGCGTGCCCGGCATCGCTTGTCGCGGACCAAGAGGTCGTAGGTTCGACTCCAGTCGACGGAACTTTTTTTCTTTGTCTTCTGATCATGTGTATTTTTTCGACGTCATTTCCGTGACGGAAATACGTCACTGAAATCTTGGTGTAAGTCCGGAGGGCGCCCGGGACGGTGACCGGGTTGCTCTGAGATGACGAAGGCGTGCTTGCTCTAGGCCCGGACACGACCGGAACAAGTGCGTCACGTCCACCGCAGTCACAGGAGCGTCACAAAAAGGGCATGTGGTTCCATACGCTGCACGGTAGTGTTGCGGCCAGTGGGCGGTCACTGCCGGCGTAAGAGCAACCCCAACTCGAAGTCTCCGAAGCGCCACCTCCTCTAAGCGAGTAAGCCCACCAGGGAGGTCAGAACCACACGGTGGTATAGGTTCTGACCTCCCTTACAAGGGTGGATAAGAGGACCATCCCACCGATCCTTGTTGAACTTTATGCACGGAGTTCAACTTATTCGTTTATGTGTGATGAGCCTCTTGTGTTATGCACGTTTATTATGCCAAAGGGCAGTCTTTCGAATAAAAAAAAAATCTTGGTGGACCCCGGCATAAAACACTTTCGTGTTAAAATAGATTGAGAAAGAAAGAAATGGAAGGGAAACGAGAAAAGAGAAAGATAGAAAACAACAGAGAGAAAGAGAAAGGAAGAAAAAATCAACAGAAACAGGGAAGGCCGCCTAGATCCGCTTTTCCTTCAGGCTTGGCACCACTAGTGCGAAGCTCTCTTAAATTTTTTTTTGTTTTCTTTCAGTTGTTGTAAGAACGGCGAATTAAACTTACATGAACAGAGGAAACAGATGTACTTAATACCGCTGTATGGTGTTCTTTATTTCCTTTTTCTTTTCCGCTTCGTGATGTTTCGCGTGAGAAATTGATTTTCAAGCCTCGCTATCACCGTTGTTTCACGTTTAATCGCGCTTCCTGCGTATGATTGCAACATCCACGGCCGCTCGATGGAAACGCCCACCTCGTGCACCCCCCTCTATGTCAGCGCAACCAGTCTTCGTACTGGTCCCCTCTTTTAAGGCGAAAGCCTTTAATGTCTCATGCTCACGTCCGTCCGGTGTCCGTCCGTCCGGTGTCCGTCCGGCGTCCGTCCGTCCGTCCGTCCGTCCGTCCGTCCGTCCACACCCCCCACTGCGCATGCGCCAACCCATCAAAAAAAAATAAAAATAAAAAACCTCCTCTCCGCCTCTCTCTCCTCTAGGCATCCCTCCCCGCGGAGGCCTCACCCTCACTGCGCATGCGCGTCCCCTCCCTCTCTCCCCTCCTACGCTCCCCCCCTTTCTCCCCTCCTACGCTCCCCCCTCTCTCCTCTAGGCATCCCTGCCCGCGGCGTCCACACCCCCCACTGCGCATGCACGTCTTCCTCTCCCCTACGCTCCCCCCCTCTCTCGCCTCGCGACGCCGACGCAGGCAGCGTCTGCTAGCGAGTTTCTTCGTTGAAAAACCGACTGCTCGCGCTGCACAACCGTTCACTGGCCACCCCGTATATATGGCAATGGATCTTGACCTCCAAGGTGGTGCCGGTGGGAGATTTCTCCTGTGCGTTGTTGAACAATAAAAATTCGCAGCGTGTGCGTTAACTAAAAGCGGAGTGCGGGTCTCTGTGTCCAGTCGGAGTATTCTGTCTCTCATTGCCCATTAGCAGCGATTGGGATGTTGCAGTAGGAAACATCGGTCCATCACTGCGTGCTTTGCGCCCCCCCAGGTTTCTCTCCTGTGCAACGCTGCGATGAGCGCCAGCGTCAACGCCGCCGCCAGTGTAAGCGTTAGCGCCCGCTGCTTCGCATCTACACATGGTTCCCTTTAGCGGGAGATGGTGTAATCTTTAAGGCGAAAGCCTTTAATGTCTCATGCTCACGTCCGTACGGTGTCCGTCCCACCTCCGTCCGGCGTCCGTCCGTCCGTCCATCCGTCCATGTCCGGCCGTCCGTCCATCCGAGCTCTGGCACGGAGCCAGGTGGCCGCCGGGATGCGCAGACGGACGCCGGTCGCGTCGGACTCTATAGCGCTCGCACTTTGCTTGCGTATATCGTCGCTGTGCCCAGAGTTTGCAATCATTCTGACCGACCCCGTCTCAATGGACCCAGGCGTTCACGGAATACACTTTCCAATTTACAAAGGGTCCGTCAATTTAAGAGCTGGAACGCGGATGGCGTTTGCATGATGCGCAAAGCGCGAGAAAATACTAACGCATGCGAACGGGGGAAGATGAGTCTCGCGTCTCGCTGCGATTCGCGGTAAAAAATTAAAGAAGAAAACACGCACCCATTCGGTTTGTGTCTTATCCCACTGAGAGTGTAAAAGAAAAAAAGACATGGCATAATCAGTGGAATGGCCACACGCTTTCGCCGAACACACTTTGGAATGTACAAAGTGTCCTTTAATTTTTATTGGGTGTAATAAAGAGACAACCACCACCACCCACCTCGTGCATTCCCATAAAGCGGCCGTGGCAATACATAAAGCCAAATATGCATTTGCACGCGTCCTACACTGTCTGTGCCGTGGTCCCATAGAGCTGGCTCTCAAGAGCAACACAAACCGCGTTCTTGAAAAATTGATTTTCGCTTAGGGAAGCCAAGCTGCCACGTGATTTGTAGCCCGCAGGGAAAGAAAACAGTTAGCGGCAAATCTATACGCACAGTGCATTTCCGGAGCATTTCCGGAGCACTTCCGGAGCATTTCCGGAGCATTTGCAAATTATTGTCGGCTCGGCATCTTGCACCGTGGAGTGATACGTGTCCGGATAAATCAAGTCGGGAATTCTTATATGTGACCAAAAGTAAAGGCGAAAGGTCACTTTCCCGTTTCTTTAGTTCTTTTTTTTTTGTATTGTTTAATTGTGTAGCCAACAAGGAGTGTCCCTGTGCCGCCCCAAACACGCCATCCTTTCCTATTCTCCATTTTCAATAAAGTTTACTGTCTTTCTCCCTCTCTCTGGTTGCCGGTACGTCTGTAAGTAAATTACTTTCTTTTTTCTTTTCGTCTTAATTTACGTTTTCTTTTTAAGACAATGTCCTCGGAGGCCTTTCACGCCCATGTGCCGTGTTGACTCGCATATTACGAGGACCATCCGATGTTGGCTAGCGTTGACTGATTCCATAATATCGGCTAGCGCTGGCTACACGATATTTAGCGTCAACTGTTGTTGGCTTAAATGCTGTTATGACACCAACGTTTCCTTCGTTCAATTTGAGCAGAGTGATCAAATGATCTTATTAGTTTATTTACCAATGACATACTTCTCAGACAGAGAGAGAAAGAAACAAATTTAATAAAGTTAGGCTGCTTAATTAGGGTGGGTGGAGCCCTTGTCTAGGGACCCCATTGACAAATGCAGCACGCCGGGCCCGATCAATGGCCGCCAAATGGCTTTTCAAGTACAGTTTGGAGATTCGCGCCTTCCACGACCAATCTACAATTGTGTTCTTAATATAGTGGCTAGACGCCGTCCGCCAGACGTTGCGTGCGTGCACTGGTAGGTCATGCGTTCGAGTGTCTGGTTGGAGTCGCACCATGGACATTTGTAGGTGTGATTTTAGACCGGTTATAGTTGATGACATTTCCACCCAAGGGCAGTAGTACTGGGGCATAGCTTTTCCGTTTTCTGCAGCAATGGAAGGCAACAGCTTTTCATTGGAATATATGTACACGGACTATGTACTGCATGCATGTTTACTACTTCTTTACATAACGGGTGTTAAGAACGTCTCTATTATATCTTGAAATCTGAAGAAATGAAGTGTCATATGGTATTTGAGTTATGTCATTTGTGCAAAGTACACCATTAAAGCGGCCAGGGCATGCAGCATTTTGGCTTTGTTAATTTTTGATAAAAATTAACTGATACACTGTATTTAACAAAAACGCGTATTAGTTCAGTGGAACGGGTCGATATTGCGTGAAGGTTATGTGGAAAAAGGTAACGCGGCGCGAAAAATACGATACGAAACTTAACTTAGTCAACCTGCTCCCTATCGATCCCACTGTGTACACGCTTGGATGTTTCGTCTTTTTCGTCATGCCTGACATGCTGCAATACTTGTCGCATCTCCCCATCACATTATGTGCCACAACTGTGACACTAAGCTGATACTAATCACAATGAACACGCCAAGGCCCCCTGTAAATCGAAACGTTCGATTGACAATGGCCTTACGTGAGCGAAGCAGCAGGTGATTTTTTGCGCGACGCCCTTCCTTTTTGCTACGTTTTGCAACGACGTTTCTTACAGGCAGTTTTCTTTGCTTTTTGTTTTTTCTTTTTCTTTTTTTTTTTAATGAAATAAGGGAAGGGACTAGCAAGTACAATGACGTCAGGTGACCAACCTTGGCAACGTAACCTCCTCTGACGACATCCGTGTTGCCCTACCTGAACCTTGTATACGCTTTGACTCCTGGGAAATGGGTGCCTTCACGGTTTTATGCATCATACGAGTCTGACTCATATGAGTCAGACTCGTATGAGTCATATCAACTGTTGTGTTGAGTTAACTTTTGTTTGCGTTGAAGTACCGGGACTAAGTGCGTGAGCTTTCGCTCATGTGCCTATTTCTATTAATTCAACTATTATGCAATAGAAGAGGAGTTATCGGTGCAACGCGCAGCTACCAATTTCTCCTTAAACACATTCAATAAAAAAAAATCTCGCCAGATCCACAAAGTGAATGATGTTGGAGGAGCTTGCTCGGAGATGATCGGGTAACCCGCGAATCCTCCGTACACATCTCCTACCATCATATATAGACGTGACAACGTTGTTATATACACATTACATGCGGCGCTCGGGCGGCGAACCCCAGCTTCTCGTTGCGAGCCCGCCGCGCTGCTGTGCGGTGTTCATGCGGCCGAGCGGTAACGAAGTTTTCACTGCCTGAGGTCCCGGCGAAGAGAAAGGAAGCGCACGTGCTTAGAGTGGTGTGAGTCGCCTTGAGCGGCGCCGACGCTCGTTGCGAGCCCGCCGCGCTGCATTGCGGTGTCCATTCGGCCGAGCGGTAACGAAGAGCGTTCACTGCGTGAGCTCCCGGCGAAGAGAAAGGAGGCGCACGTGCTGAGAGTGTTGTGCGTGGATGGATGGATGGATGCTATGAGCGTCCCCTTTATAACGGGGCGGTGACCTGTCTGCCACCAGGCTCGAAAAAAACTTTCTTTTTATGTTGGCCTAATGCCTTATCTACGTTGATTAAATCTATGTTATTATATGCGTCGCCTTGAGCGGCGCCGCCATCTAGTGAGCATTCCTGAAATCACCGTAAAGCCGGCACCTCGAGCGGAGAAGTGTACACGCCACCGCCATCGCCGCCATCGCCGCAGCCGCCGGACTAGGCGCGAGCTTAAGAAGCTTGCCGAACAAGCTCCTAAAAGAGTTCGTGATATGCGGCTGAAGTAAAAACGTCGACCATGTCTTGCGCGCCGTTTCTCGAATACTTATTACGTTTTCCAGCTGGCAGGAAAGGTCCGGTCTTTTTTTTCTTTTTACTGTGTGTGCTTGTTGACTATTAGGACAATCAAACTTTACTATCTAGGTTTCATCGTTGAGCAGTTGCCACAGTGGCCTCTTTCCTGCTTAGCTATGCGTGGGCTTGTTTTACGCGGTCAACTGACGTCACTGCCGGTGCAGCGTGGGTTTCACCAGCGAGCCAGCTCGTCGATACCGAACGTGCTAATGAGTGATGATCTGTCACTTCTACGCATGCTTTCGCACACTCTCCAAATATGCTAATTTGCGACAAATGCGTGTTCGAAGAAACAGTCGAGCCCCTTTTGTTCTCTTGCCCTTGATACGTCGTCCCACAAATCTTTTTTTATTTATTTATTTATTTATTTATTTATTATTATTTTTTACAAACTGCACTATGGCGGCTGGACTTCCCGCAATATATTCTCGGGGGCCAAGGCTCTTTGAGCCTGGGCGCAAACATCGATTATGCGGAAAAACAATCGGTGTCCTGCTGCAGCTTTTCAGGAACGCCAGCCTCAGTGAGCGATTACCGTCGTTCCGCGCGTGCTTTTGTCCGCGTTCGTTACTCGGTCCCTTTTTACATTATTCTAACCCAAGTCTCTTACCCTCAGTGTAAGTTTACAAACCGGACATTGGTCTGGTTGACGTCACTTCCTTTCCCCTTCTTGTTTTCTCTCCCTCCCCGTTCTCTCTCCCTCTTTGCTTTCTCAGGAATTTTCGACACCTTTTCTTTTGATCTACTCATATATGAGCGATGCTCTCACTGCACGAAGTTACTGCAGCTAACGGCGACTACAGCACGCCATTGCTCCGATACAGACACAAATAAATAGAAACAAGAAAGCAGGAGCGATTTAGCGCTAACAGCGTTCACGCACGAAAGCATTTGCTTTTCACGCTGCTCCATTTCCCCGCTTGCGACAGATTTTCGCCTAAACGGATGGGCTGTCACGCAAACAAAAGAAAGCCCAGCTCTCAGACACCTGAGCTCGAAACGGGACAGGTAGAGCTTTTCGTCGCGCCGCACAAACAGCTCTTAACGGCCTCGTAAATCTTTGCCGATTCTTTTGTGCACTCGCGTTGACGCCTGCATGACGCGGCTCAAGTGCACGAGTTTGTCTGTGGTTAGAGTCTTCTTTTTTTTTTCCCCTTCGTTGTTGGTTACACGAATGGGGGGCCGTTACATGAACTATTATACCGCAGTGTTCACGCCACTGAAAATGCCGGCGAGTGGCTTTTACCCCGCATCATAGCGTGCTGAAAGGGTCCGGGCGTAACTTCGATATACTGTTGCAGGGGCCGGTAGCGATGAAAGCGACCAATTTAGGGCAAGCAAGCGGAATAATCCAGCTTAAGAGATTTACTGAAAAAGTTCCCGTCGGTATAACGCGACATCTCAAAGTTCTAAGTGCCTTGAATGATATATCTTGATTGATATACACAGCACAAAAAGATAACCTGCCGGATCTTTGTTGACACTTTTCTCGGCATGACGCTAAGTCTTGCGTTTAAGTTTTGCGTTCGGGATTCTTTCTACATCGTAAAAGGGCGCGTTTACTAAATGCTGTTCATACGTTCGCTTAGTCAGGAACAAATGTACGGCTCGATGAATTAAAACGGGTAATTTACAAACCGGTTAAAGGGCTGAGGTCTTTTATTTTCATTCTTTTCTGAGAGGCACAAACTGAACAAATCATGTTGTTATACTAAAATCGCTGAGATTTAACTCCTGTAAACCTAGCTATCACGAATGATATGGATATTTCGCTTGGTTTTGCAAAGACTATGCACACACTGTTGCATTGCACATACTATTGCATTGCATGCATTGCACGCCCTATGCAATCACTATTTCATTGGTCACGTGGCGGCGCAGCGGCAAAACTCTGGGCTAGCGCAGCTCCGACGCCTTTCCGCAGCGTATCACGTGGACATGACGTCACGCCTGCCCCACTTGCGCTCCGGCGGCTCGATCTCCGGTGGCTCAAAGTCATTGCGACGCGATGAATGACCTTGGCAGACATAACGTAGCAGAACTTTCGCTGTAATATAAGAACCCCTAAAAATGTGCCCACCAGCGCTGCTTGAAATCCAACCTGAGACTTCGTATACGCTACATAGCGACCAATGGGGCTTTTTTATGGGCCACTTTATTGGGCCCATACTTTTTTAAGTGTGCAGTGATCGCCCCATATAAGCTCAGGTCCTGCAATATCTATGACTGCAGGGGGGCGTGAATCTGTTCGTGTACGGCTGACATATCAGCGCCGCATAATACACGCCTTCAGTTGTGTGTCACGTTAGGATAACTTTATAAATCCTTCAGGGCTTGTCAGACAGTACGCACATGCATCCAAATGCAGCACGACCTATTTGTCACCCTATTCAACCGGCAGATGTAGTTCAGACAGTCGTTGAGTGAATTGAATACCCCTTCGTGTCGTACTAAATTACATAAATTTTCCTTCCTGTCGACGCTACTCGGAGAAAACAGCTTGTCGTACCCGATACATTCACCTCTCCGCGAAGGCAATGAATCTCGTGCCACGTGATTGTTTAATATAATTTCGTCCATAAACGTCCAGTCTTGTAGAGCCACGCCCCCCGTGCTGTTATTAAGCTTTATCTAAAAAAATGAAAGCGCACGAACACCAGCAAGACAGTATGTTGTGTCGTACATGCGTGAGAGATGCGTAAGCAAAGCTATACTGGCTTAATGACTGATAGTGGCATGTACGACTGAGCGTTAACGACTCCCTCTTTATGCTTCAAGAACAATGCATATCTGATGGAAGAAACTGACAAAGCAAGCTCAAGTGAACAACTGATCACAAGAACTGATGCATATATATAGAGTGAACCTTCATGTTTTTTTCCTCTCTCTCTCTCTCTTTTTTTTTTTTACATCTCATCCATTTGCGCTCGACGCTTTCATAGCGCGGGCTACGCGGGCCGAGTCCGCACCCACTTCTACTCATACGCCTCCACGTTACAACACGGGTCTGGCCGATCCAATTAGCGCGCTGTCTATACAGCTGCAACTCATCGCTCTGTTACTCCCGCACTCGGTGTCATACGCGCTCGGCCTTAGGCCTCCCGTCTCTGTTTCGACATTCGCGACGAGCTGTCACCGTCTCGAGTGAAGGGAGAACCCCTCAAGAGCGTAAGGGCGTGTGTCCCCTAGAATACCTCCTCGGCACAAAGCAACGACCGCTGTGGGTGTCGCGTACCTGGAAGCTTGGTTCCTCAGCGGCTAAAAAGGAGCGCGCCGCAGGCGGTTCCGCGTCACTACGGAGTGAGCGAAGTGCTGACTACGTCCCGTGAGGCCATTCAGTAGAGTTGCGCTGACGTAGCGCTGTGGCCCGGCTACAATACCTTAAATAGAGCGTCCGAGAATGTCGGCGACTGTGCAACAGTTCACTAAGCACCACAGGGTTGCGTGAGTTCGCGCACCCGTAAAAGCTTGCATCATGGATGAGTATGAACGACATGTTCAGTTTCCACAGCTCTCCTGCTTTTGAGGCCTGTACGGTTGCTGGATTTGCGATCTAGCGAAATGACGCGGTATTGGGTCGTGATGAAACTTTTGAGGGCCAATGATTATTGTGATCATAATACATTTTAGGACTTATCCGACATAAGGCGAAAAAAGATCATTGTGATCGAAGCACCAGCATGATTATATGAATAGCTCATAAGCCAACTTTCATTTCGAATCGATCCATCTGTTTTTAATTTCAAACAGGAAATGACTCTTCAGGGTAAGACCTCTTTGCCATGTCTCTAGATCGTGCCGAATAAATTGTATTAAATTTATAGTATTCGACTTCGTTGGCATCGTTCATTAGAAAAACGCATAACTGAAGTATTTAGAAATATTCAAACCCTTTCGTAAGTAGCGCTGGGCAAATAAATCCTGCAGTAATTTTAACTAAACGTTGTCACGCGCTGAAACTTGGTATTTGCAACATTTCTTCGTTTTGACTTTCTAGTCTTGACAAGCTGCCCAGAACAAAACGTCATCATTTTATTAATGTAGTTTCGGACAAGAAAGAGACAATGTCGAAATGTATTCAGCTTATGGAGGTGTGGGTTGGGCCTTGTTGTCTGAGAGTGCCATTTAAAGGTACAGGTATCTTGACGACATCTCACATCTCGTCAGAAAATATCAAAACATCAACTCAATATATCAAAACCACTGGTTTCTACAAGTGGGAACCAATGGCGTTATACATCGTGTTGCGGGTCTGCGCTTCGTGCTTTCTTCGTTAGCTCATATCTAGAATGCTAGGTATCAAATTTGTCTTTAACGTACTTTTTTCTTCTTGTTTCTCGCTTTTTTTCTTTCTTCTCTAAATTGCGCCTACTTGTCGCGTTCTTTTGGTGATCTTGTGCGAGGATAATGTTTGTTGTCTTTGTGCTTATGTTTATGAGCGCCAGTTTGTGTATGCCGTCACTGCATGCTGCTGAACTGCAATTGGCTGGGAAGCTTAGTCAAGCTCACAAGAGCTTTTTCATCCCAAGCCCTCCACTCCACGAAGTGGTAAATTGATTGATTGATTGATTGATTGATTGATTGATTGATTGATTGATTGATTGATTGATTGATTGATTGATTGATTGATTGATTGATTGATTGATTGATTGATTGATTGATTGATTGAAGAGATGTGATTTCATCACACGTGTCAGCAATATACCTAGGTCCCACGAGGCGCCGTTACCTCTCTCTGATGTTCGCAAATGGCCGTTTGCAATTGGCGTTCGTGTGTTACCCTTAATACGTGACAAAAATTTATGTAGTGTTTGATCACGACGAACAGCTACCCTTCACAACATACGAAACGGTTTGGTGCGTTGTTTCGTGGTCATACCGAGTGTAAACATAACGAGAAGTTCCATTTATCCCAGTTCTACGGGCTAGACACATCGGGCACGGCTCGAAATTTCTGTTGTAACTCAAGGACGTCTGCACTGTCGCAAGTAAAAGAAGTAAAAGGCACGTTGTTGCGTAAACGCCCAGCAGGGAACCCGTGCCAACTGCCAGGAACTACGACAGTCACTCTCACCCGTTTGAAACACATTTCTCCCTGTCTGCCTCGGTAGCCAACCGAACGTCTTAACTAGATGTAGTTATCCCTGCTATTTGCTTGACGGAGACAACAAAGGGGTGTGTTGTTGCTGCCATATGTATGCGTTACCGTAACCCATCGAGCTGGCGGTACTGGTGTACGAAAACTTCAATGCGGTTCCTTTTCGACGACTAATGTCCAATGCATGTTTTAAGCACAGGACCGAAACACGACCGTGTGGCTGAAGCTTCGCATACTCACCCTATTATACGTAAACAGACATTTAGAGCCACAGGAGCTGCATCTAATAACAAGAAGCAGAGCGGAAACATGTTTTTATATATAAGACAACAGGATCTCTATCACCTTTAAAAAAAAATATGCGTTAAAAAAAAAATGTGACTTGAGTGAAAGAGCCTTGTCGACTAAGGAATAGCTAAAGTGGTACACTGGCATCAATTTTACGCACTATTATGCATCCAATTTATGGAGCTGTTGCCCGCCATGTTGTCATTGCAGTCGTAGATTTAGAAGTGCGTGCGAGCCATTCTATAAACCCGAATAATTTTTCGTACCATAAAACCATGCGTAACCTGCCACACAATCACATAGGCGCAATACTGTATACCTCGTGTGGTTTTGGTACGTTAAACCCAAGAAATTATTATTATTGTATACCTTGTGTACAACGTGCTCAAGCAAAAACAACAATTCATTACCATCCATTCGCCGGGCATTTTTAGGTCGGCGAGGATCCTCTGGCCAGGACAGAATCGCCGAACTATCAATGAAATTGGGGGTTTTACACTGTACTCATAACTTACACTCTAGGCAAGCTTATTACAAGCTGAATCCTCAGCCATTTATTAGCGATCAAAGAGAGCGAAAGTGCTCCCCTTTTGTCCGTTCCCACACAAGTGGGAACCACTCGTACCGCGCTTTTCTAGACAGCTACTGTTTAGGTTCTTTTGTTAATGTCCTTAACACATAATAGCGTGCACAGGTTACAAGAAATCGATAGAGTATGCAGCGGACATACCGAGTAGAGAACTCTGTTTCGTTGTGTACCTATTCATAGTGGTGGTCTAAAGTTCCCAGGCCGCGCTACGATAAGATTACATGGCATAGCGGCCTGGGGACTTTCGACAACCCCTTTACATTTCCGTTTGCACTAGTACACGGTTATAAGTTTCTGCAAGCCTATTATTCTTATGGCGAGGAAGTTAGTCACTGTATGGTTGAAAGATGATATTACAAGCGCTAAATACCATGTAAAGTTTTAAATTGTTACAATTTTTAAGGACGGTGACGTAGTCACAGAGCTGGTGAAAGATGCCGCCAGCCCCGAAAAAATTGAAGGACACTTTCTCCATTGCAAAGTGTGTACGGCGAAAGCGTGTGGCCATTCGACTGACTATACCATGTCTTTTCTCTTTTACACTCTCAGTGGGATAACACACAAACCGAATGTATGCGTGTTTTCTTGTTTAATTATTTACCGCGAATCGCACCGAGACGCGAGACTAATCTTCCTCCGTTCGCATGCGTTCGTATTTCCTCGCGCTTTGAGCATCGTACAAACGCAATCCGCGTTCCAGCGCTTAAATTCTTAAATTGACGGACCCTTTGAAAGTTCCAAAGTGTGTTCCGCGAACGCCTGTGTCCATTGAGGCGGCGTCGGTCAGAATGATTCCAAACGCTGGGCACAGCGACGCTACGCAAGCAAAGCGCGAGCACAGTAGAGTCCGAAGCGACCGGCGTCCGTTTGCGGACCCCGGCGGCCACCTGGCTCCGTGCCAGGGCTCGGACGGACGGACGGACGGACACGGACGGACGGACACGGACGGACGGACGGACACGGACGGAAACGGACGGACACGGACGGACACGGACGGACACGGACGGACGGACGGACGGGCGGACGGACGGGCGGACGGACGGACACGGACGGACGGACACGGACGGACGGACGGACGGACGGACGGATGGACAGACAGACGTGAGCATGAGGCTTTCGCCTTAATGCGTAAACTACACGAGGCATACAGGTCGATGACTCGGTTATGAGCTAGTGACGGATTAACTACAACCTTAAGTCGTTAAGGTGCTCCTCCTGGACGTTTTCCACGTGCACGCCGTCTGCAGCGAGTGAAGTTGGCCGACTGGAAATGACGCGATACGCGCCAAGACCTCTGCGCTCTTCCTGCGGGAAATCCGGAAGGCACGCGGGAGACAGTCTCGATTCCCGCACCACTGGGAAAGCCCTCACATATGCGGACTTCTATCTCGACCGGCGCGCTCGCCAAGTTAACCTTATCTCCGAGCCGATCTCTGACACGTGTGTGCCGGAGTTGGCGTCTGAGAGAACGAACTCCCCTCATATCTTCTCTCGCTCTCTCTCTCAACAGAAGGCTCAAGCCGCACGGAACCCAAAAAGTGGGCTCGGGGTCAGGGGAAACATGCCGGGCGGCGTTTCAACACTGCGCGAACGCAACGACCTTTTTTTAAAGCGTCGTAACGGTGCCAGTCAGGAGGAGGACTGAGAAACATTTGTCTTCCGCACGATGACGTGTGTGAAGCACCTGGAATGAGCGAAGCAGACAGGTAACGACTGCGGACCAGTGAGACGCTTGATGCGCCTTGAAGCGTGGCCTCTCACGCGCCTATGATAGCGGCGTGCTTTCGGTGGCAGCACAAGGGAAGCCTCACATAGTTGCGGTGAGGATGCATCCTTTGCGCAAGCGTAACTTTCGCGTAGCTAGCTTGCAGGTCAAGGTTATCTTAGTGGCTTCAATGGCTCACTGCCGTAGCACTGTGTATCTGTTGGTTACCGTGAGGGAAATGACGAAACTTAATGTTTTCCTCGAAACGAAGGGCGTTCCTTGAAAATCCGACTTCCTCTCCGTAGTGAAGTAACAGGCATTGCGAGAATAAAAGCTGGAAGGCGATAAAGGTAGTTGACGCTGCAAGACGGTAGGTTGCTTGCGTAACGACAAGCAACGTAACGGTTCCTTGTCGTTACGTTGCGTTTCACGTCTTTTCGGTGACGTTACGTCGGAAAGATGTCAGACGCCACAGCCATGCCGCCCGAACACAGCGTTCTAGGGAAGATCACAACCAACTCCTTGATCGCAACCTACAGTAAAACTCAAGCACGCGCATCACATAGACAACTTCGAAATTAGATTCTGCTGGAATTTTACGGCAAAGCTGTCTACCTCTATAGCCTACGTGTTCCCAGGGGTGTGGGGGGAAGTGGTGCACTAAATGGCTCGTGTCCGTATCGGCCTTGACGTCTACAGGTATAGAGACTAGTACAGAAGAAGGAGAAAGAGTGCGGCGGCGGTGCTTGCCTCGGTGTAGTGTGGTGGCGCTGCTGAAGTATGACGTAGGGCACTTCGAGAAACCGGATATGGCGGGACAGCGCGGAGTGCTCACGCCGGAAGTACAAGTGAAGAGACGTCAATCGGAGTAACGCGAAAGCAAACGCGAATACTGCTTCGCTGGTAATCCGTCCATATATAATTATAGAGGCCGCACACATTTTTACCCACTCTTCTTGTTTCATGATCACCTTTATTGTTTTAAGTGCGGAGAAATTTAGGGGAGCTATCGTCGTCGCTTGGCGTAACGCAGGCAAAACCACGCATAGCATAGCCAGCTGTAGCATAATGAGCACGTGCTCGTGCCATAGAGCTGTCTTCTTCCTCTTGTTATTCGAGTGCCTTGATGATAACATAAAGTGCGGACATTACTACTATGGCTAGGAAAACACGACAATGCAAATCACGTATAAAAATTGAAGAGGAAGCAAGCTAGAAACAGAAAGAGAGAGAAAGAAAGGAAAAAGATAGAAAGGAAATACAAATGAATAGGAATTACGAGAGAAAAACACAGAAAAAACTGGAAAAGAGAACAGGAAAGAAAGAGACGAAGACAGAAAGAGAAAACCGAAAAGAAACGAAGAAGGCTGCCCAGCTTCATACTTCCTTCAGGCTTGGCACCACTAGGACGAAGCTGCCTTAATTTTTTTTTTTATGTGTAAGCACTCTATGGCTACATCCCGCTAATAAAAAAAAAAAGGAACTTCCCACAGTTTCACTTAGTGGGAAATCTGTAGAGACAGCGTAGCTGCAGTTCTCCTGTGTTTCTCTTGTGGTTTTCCGTGATGTTCTTTCTTTTTGTGTGGTTGCCTGTGATTACGTTATTTGTAGAGTAGAGATGCGCGGAAAGACTATATATATATATATATATATATATATATATATATATATATATATATATATATATATATATATATATATATATATATATATATATATATACATATATATATAAAGGAAGGAATTGTAAACTTAAGGGCTCGTTTGCTTTGTTAAACATAGTATTAATGAGAACTAACAGACAAAGATGTCAAGGAAAGTATAGGGGAAGCTATTAGAAGTAATTATAATGTTAATGTGAAGAAATGAAAGTGGACGAATCTTTGTCTGTTAGTTCTCATTAATACTATATATATATATATATATATATATATATATATATATATATATATACACTTCAATTTATTCCATAAATGCAATATCAGCACCACTGTAACGGAACGAAAACCGAAAACAAAAAAAAATGATATTTTTGACCGGAACGAAAACGTAACCGTAACGTTATCTATTATTTCGTTCCGGAGTGAAACCGAATTTGTTTATTTTTTCGGTTCGCGCGGAAACTTGGCAATGCGGAACAACCGAGGTCGTACAATGTGAGCAGTAATGCACATCCCAGGGTACAGTTCAGGCGCGTATCTCAGGCAGGAATTTCAAAGTAAAGATGTGTTCAAATTGTGAGAAAAACGAAAACAGTGGCAATCAGAGATCTTTGTATTAGCTCAAGTGGACTTTCGTGTGCCTGTGACACATGCCAGCGTGGACAAAGCATTGTTGGCGCGGAAGTTTGTTTTGCATGAACAGCGGTCTCGCATATGAGAGGTGCGTTCGATGACGGGCTGCTTCTGAGATCATGCTCACTCCCTTGACGCAAAGCATTGAGCCTGCTAAAAAAATCGTAATTGCACATAAACCCAAACAAATGCAAGGTTAGCTTTTTAAAATAGTTATTTCTGTTTTCAAGAATGGGTGAATATCGTCTGTCGGTCACCATCGCTCTCACCGGGCTGAGCAGACGACTGCGAACGCTTCTGGCCGTCTGCTAGCAGACGACATGAGTCTCTGCCATATGCGATCAACGAAGTACCTGATTACCCGGAATAATACAGTAGCGAAGAAGCATAAACTGTCTCCGTGCTTAAACTCTTACCAAGGGCTCTATAAGCAAAGACATTTAGTACCCGAGCATGTAGTTAAACCACACTGATTTTTGAATTCTAAGGTATGACACCAAAACGTTCGGGGGGAAATACCACTGTACTTCGTTGCATAAGCGCTAACATGCACAGGCAAAAAAAAAATATTCCTCTCGCCTCATGTTTACATTGTTCCGACATTTAAACTATATGAAATGGCAAACCTTCTGTTTATCATGGATGAATTAAACTGACTGGCACTTGAATTAAAGCTGTTGGCAATTGGATTAAACATGGTGGCACTCGGATTAAACTCACTGGCACGCGGCCTATTTGAGCTGGCGCATGGATTAAATAGGTTGGCGCTTGGATTAAATGTTTGGCACATGGATTAAATTATTTGGCACTCAGATTATTTCAATGGCGTGCGGATTATTTTAGCTGGCACTTGGATTAAAGTGAGCGGGAAAACCTGTAGTACGCTCCTTCTCTACAGCTGATGTCTTGGCTACGATTTCGTCTTTCGTCACGGCAAGAATCCGACCGGAACCATATGCGCATGCGTACTCGTTTTGAACCTTTTACATAGTAATAAATATCACCACTAGCCATTTGCAACATCACGTGTGAGGAATGCACCAATGAGAGACGCGGATGACGGAGAAAAGGAGGAGTAAGCGAGAGAGTGAGGAGGACGGCGCAGAGAACAATGAGTGTCGCTACCTTGGAAACTTGTTTTATCTAGGGACCTTAGCTGATGTAGGGAGCCTAGATGACCGGCCGTTTTAGGGTGGAGACATCTTCAAAAAGTGCCTTCAAGAAGCTCAGCCAAAACCAGCGGGTAATGGGGCACGCTGTTGCCAGCTTCCACCAAATCTAGCATAGTTTTCTGTGCGCCGCCATTTTGGTCCCAACCGCCGCTCCCCTGAGCTCTTGCGATGTAACGCTGAGCGACGCTTACGCGAGCTCACGCAAGGGAGGCAACAGCTCACGACTAGCGAGCGCATCTCCGTGTGGACGCGCGGACGCGTCCCGTATCTAGGCTGCCTACTCGCAATGCGTGAACGCAGCAACAACTTCGGTTATCTATGCATTCGCGAACACTGTGAAACACATATAACATGTCCTGCAGCAAAAAACAGTGAACGAAATGCGCAGTACTCACCGAGCAAATACGAGACACACTGGTGGGCACCCAGCCGTCTCGATTTATTTGATCGAGCCAGAGTAGCCGTCGACCTGGGCTCGCTGGAAGCGGAACATTCGCAAGCCCTTTCTGTTGTGGTTTGTGCACAGCGGTACGCAGCAATCAGGCATTCTCGGGCTTCATCGGCAGCGTTTAACACGCTACCGCTACGTTCGGCGCCTCATTGTCGATGATTAAACGGAACCGGGCGTAGACGCAGTGCGGGCACCAAGATGGCACGATAGCGCGCGCCGCTGTCTGGCAACATTGTGTTTTGGCGGGCGGCGGTGCGTTGGCGGCATGTAGTGGGTCAAAGGCTGACATCACCCTAAAACGGCCGGTCATGTAGGCTCCCTAGCTGATGGTTGTGGTGCTTTCTGTGCATCTGCTGCGTTATCTTTTGAGACAGCTGAAGTGTCCCTGTGGGACGACAATGCCGAACATGTTTTGAGTGCCAGCGGGTCGTTCCGTTTACGAGAAAACAGCCAAAAGGCGCGTTTGGTTTACCGAGTAACATGGAGCAGCGCGGGATATGAATGTGGGCCCTACCGCTGCAAGACAGTGGGGATTCAAAGACAGTGGTGATTCCAATTTTAAAGCGATCTGCATGCGTATATGCATGAAACACATTGATGCCACGGACGTCGTCGCTGCCTGCGATTCTAATTTCAATGGTCTAAATCTTGTTCAAAAGGGGCATCGCGTCGGCGAAACATTTATAGCTGGTGGAACACCTCTGTTTAGTTCTTTTTGTCATTAGACGAAATCATTTTACAGAAGCAGCCCTTGCAGTATTGATTTATTCTCTCTTGTTAAAATACTTCTCACAGTTTTACAAAAAAAATTGCACAGCCGTGCTGAGCAAACAGTCGGCTCTCTGCGCAATCGACAAATTATGATTTCTTACGGGTGAGTGTGGGTGCAGCGTCCCAGATGTTAGTCTCTTTTTACAAGTCGCACCACTGGGGCATTGTTTCGAGTGCGAAGCATTTTATTTTAGGCAAACATTAAAAAGTGAAACCTATTAAAGCATCGAGACTAATGGCTCCCACCAAGCCATGGCGGCCGCATTTCGCTCGGGGTGACAAAAATATGAATGTGTACTTTAATATAATTAAATGCTTTCGATGATCAAAAATAGATCTGGAGTCTCTAAACTACCATGCTTCATAATGATATGATGATTTTGGCACTTCAAATAAAGAATTTTTATGTCTTTTTAGGTGAAACCACCGCGAGCTGAACTTTTTCTGTGGCTGCTCATTTCGCCCTGAGTGCTCATTGCATGACTGACGACGCCCTCAGGCACTCATTTAGGCATGTTGTTTGTTAAAAGTACCTACGTGAAAAGTAAAGCGACCGTTGCGGAAGTTTAGAAAGCTAGAACACTGAAGCTGTCCCACACACAAAGTGATAGCAGCGTTCGCAAGCCCTCTCAAGCACAGCTGCGCCTCTGGCGGCGGCCGCTGGCTTCATATGAAACTGAGGTCACAGTTTCGTGACCATCAGAACTATCAAAGGAATCCTGTAATACTTATTCCCGACCATATTTATCTGGTCGAACTAACACGAAAAACAAAAGTGCGTAACGGTTTAATTGATAAATGATGCTACTTGCCACGCGCGCATACTTTTCGTATTTTTATGTAAGCCTTGCCGCTACACGTATGACCACTGCTTTGCGCGAACCGCGCCCGAATATCTGAGAACCAGCCAGATTACTTTAGAATACTCTGATAAGCTTCAGCGCAACGAGAATAGAGTTTATTGTGCAACTGACCCGGCCACCAACGATAATGCTGGAATCTTCGGTGACAGAGGTATAAAATGCCGACGCTCTTTACTGCTAGTCACATTACCGACGGCCGTCGACGGTGCTTGCCGCTATCAGTATACAGCGTGGACAACTTGTGTTTCCTGGGCACACGTTTTACCCGAATAAGGAGTTTCGTCTTAAACACGCAGACTTCCGCCTTCTTCAACCTCACGACCACGTGACATTATTCATATTGTTCATTATTAAATAAAACTGGCGCTAACGACTAGCGAAAGGTTACAGAATATATGATCAAATACCAAACAAAACGGAATTTCATACGATGATGGATACCTGAAGTAAAGACTCACAAGCTCCCTTATGCGTTCGCCTAGGAAGACTGGAAGACGTATTCCGTATCCTTTTTCTTGTCAGTGTACGTATTGACCCCCCCCCCCCCCCCCCCCGCTCCTTCCGCAAGCTTTCTCTGCACGTTACGTAGTTTTGCGCTGCCTCCGAGATCGGCGGCACTGGTTGGCCTCTGTGATCGGCTCACCTGCGACCAAGCGACGATGTCGTGTGATGACGTCATCATTTGACGCCGCGTTATGTGACGTCATGAATTTGGCGATCTGTGACGTCATGGTGGCGCCACATGGGGATTTCATGACGTGGTGATGCTTTCTGCGTCCCCCGTGTTGACGCCGATCCCGCCGCGGCACGGCGACGCTGACGGTCACCTTTTGCGCTTAGTGAGACACTTAGAGTGTCGCTGGAATGGTGGGAAACACGTGATGATGCTATAAACTAGCACTTATTACTTGCATGTCTTATTACATATCTTGCACATCTTGCATATCTGCATATCTGCATAACAAACGACGCAGCCCGACAGAGAGAGAGAGAGAGATGCAAGGAAAGGCAAGGAGGTTAACCAGACGCACGTCCGGTTTGCTACCCTGCACTGGGGGGAAGGGAATAAAGGGGGGCGAAAAGAGAGACAGAAGAAGAGAAGGAAACAGAGACACACAGAAGCACGAGCACACTTGGGGGAGCACATCCAGTCTATAGGCGGTCGCTCAGATTTGTTGAGTTCAAGTACTTCAGTAGCGCTTTCGCTTGCTTTCTGCGCTATCGAAGCGCACGTCCAAGGTCCTAGAATCTTCTGTAAAGAAAACGGTCTAGAGTCCAGTTGGTTGCAAAGCCATCCGGAGCGGGCATCGCTGGGCGTCATAGCGAGGGCAGCTGCACAGGACGTGTTCTCCTATTTTCCGCCGTCCTGTGTCGTTCCAATGCGGTAAATCTCAAGCTATGCCGTACCAACTAGCCCACCAGTCTGTTTTGTTCAACCTGTTATGTGAAACACAGCCGGAAGAAAGAAGAAGCGAGAAAAAAAAAAGAAATGAAGACACAGCTGCGATCGAGAATTCTATTGCTACGCTTATAAGTGTGCGCACTGCAAGGGAGAGTGGAAGGGGGCGTACGAGATGCTTCAAGATGCTTCTGACTGACGCGCCTGAAGATTAGAAAATAATAATAACAAGGACGCTGTGAGGGGGAGCTGCGGAATGAATTTTCACCACGCGGAATTCTCAAACATATACCACTGCACTGTTCTGGCGTTTTGCCTGCATACTGTGATTGCACTCGGAGTGTGGTGGTTAAAAGAAGAGCATTTAATTCATTGAGCCACAGCGGTGGATTGTGAGCAGTTATGATCAAGTGGAGCAGACTGACTCCCATCAACGTACAAGCGCCATGTTCAGAAACCGGCTCAGTGGATGGTTTGATTAAATATTTCACTTTTCTGCTTACCTCACCGTTTAACTTGTTCGTCCCGCGTCTCCCACAGAGTACGCACACGTGCTGGGTGATGCAGTCGCAGCAAAGACGAATTCGTTTAAACTTTCCATCTGGTGCCCGAAAGAAAAATGCGTGTTGTGATTCCGTAAATTGCCCTAGGCAATCTGATGAGTTCTGCTTTCACACTCCTCGTTGATTTGTGATCGATGTAACGACTTCTCGTTCCTGCTCTTTGAAAACTTTAAGTCGACGACCTTAGTTGCTCAGCGTTCCTTGAAGATAAGTTTGCAAATGGTGTTCTGAAATAACTAAGCAATGAAGGAACTACGTGCGCGCGTCTTTTCTTTTATTTTTCTTTTGTTTTTTTGTGTGTGTGAGCCTGTGTTCAAATCGAAAGCTGTGATAATTCGATTTCGGCAAGAGGCAGAATAAAAACGAGTGACAAGAAGAGAGGGAGTGCCACGGACACCTGACTGGGAATTTAGATTTTCGGATCAGGCGTGTTATTCGGTCGATTATCGTGAAGGAACGGAGAAAGAAAGGAAAGAAGGTGCGCCGTGTGAATTCTAGTGGTTTGTGGCCTCGAGGAGGCAGACTGAAAGTTCCCCGAGGGCAGCCGTGAAACGAACGCCTGAGACATATCCCTCCTGGCGTCAGTCGACTCAATACTGAGCTTTATTATATTTCAACACCTTCGAGAGCACGTGGAGCGCGAGGAGTTTGAAGGATGTGGAGAAAGAATAAACATCTTTATTTTGCGAAACATGTTTCGGAGAGGCATTTTTATGACAGGATGCCCTGAGCTCGGGCCGCGTTGTGGGCCTTAGGGGATCTTGGAGCTGGGCAAGTTTTTCTCCGAAATCTCGTTGATGTGTGTGTGTGTGGAGGGGAGGGGGGAGGGAGCTTTACTCATGATTGTTTGAAGCTTCGTATCACATATCGAATGGATACAACTTGCCTGCAGAAACGACCGTGTGGGAAACGAATGAGCAGCATCTTTTACTGTTATTTATGGTTCGGACGTGGGAATATTGACCTGCGGAGCTCGGAGTAGTCTCTCCTGATCCCTAGATAACAGCCTGCCTGCGAGAGCTAACGTTCGGGATTTTCGTGCAGAAATGCCGTGTATAAATGCGTTTTTACATGTAGCTAGCTTTCAAAGCATCTATCCATCTCTGCAACATATTTCCAATGTAAAATATTACGAAAAAAGTGCTGAAAGAAGATAACGCGATACATAACGACATGTAGACATACGTTCGCAAATGCCTAGGTGTCACCATTTCAGTTGCATTAACTCAAAAACTTCACAGTTATTACTAAGCACAGGTCAAATCAGAAGTGGTTAAGTTGTGTCCAACATGTATTACACGTTGCCATTCTCATCAGTGCTTTGTGTTTAATGCGCAATTACGTCGTGCAATGCGCAAAGGGCCTGAAGAGGATATATCCCTTATCGCAAACGTCAGTACGTACGGTCACCACCGGCGTACGTGCTAAGAGTTATTCCAGTGAGACGTGCGGCATTGGGCAAGAGGCTGTGCTAACTTGCTTTCTGTGGGCGTGCACGCTTCCCTCACTTCCCGGCAGACAGATGGAAACGACAGAGAGGCTTCATTCCCCGGATTTGCTTCCTTTCTTTGGCGTCCCTGGTCATGCTGTATAGACCGCACTCTGCGGTGCGATTACGCGTGCTATGTCGACATCGCTTTTGGTCAGAGCAGAGCAACAGACCGCAGGGGAAGTTCCGGGCGAAATAAGGAAGATTGTGCAAGTGTCACCATAGCAACGGCGTCAGCTCTGCTCCATCTCATTCCTTGAAATGACGTGTGCGGCTAAGTCGTGCCCTGGAATTAGCGACGTGCCAGATTATCCCCTTCCGGTGTTAAGCAATATGTGATAAGAAAGCCAGGACTTGTCCGTCTTTTTTTTTCCAACGCCTCATTCTTCGCAACGAAGAAAGTCATTTGACTGGTTACGCGTAGTTAACATCATTGCAGCTTTTATGATATTTGGGAAGTATGCAAGACGCACACAAGCGACAATCGACAAATATACAACAACAGAAGCTTGCAAACACCACAGAGGGTGAGAGAGAGACGAGGAAAGGAAAGGCAAGGAGGTCAACAAGACAGGCGCCCGATTTACTACCCTGCACATGAGGTACGGAGAAAGAGAATAAAACGCAAAAAGGCGAGAACACGAAGAACACGAAAAGTTCCGCATCATGGGAGAAGGCATATCAACACCAGAATTGTTCACTGAAATCGGTTTCTGAACCTACGGATGTAACCTTGGGCCACGCTGGGTAACTAAGCTGTTAACCCAGGGTAAACATGGTAACCCTGAGCACCTTGGTGAGGAATCGATGGGAGATCAGCGAAGATATAAGTGAACATTTCGTGGTGGTCACTGAACGTCGAATTGTTCGAGATGCACTAGGTGACTGTTCATGACGAATGCGACTTTACATAGCGAACGGACAATAATAATTTTCTGGGAATTTACGTACCGAAACCACTATATGATTGAGGCAAGCCGTAGTGGAGCGCATCGGTAATTTGTCCACCCGGGGTTCCTTAACGTGCACTGACGGCGCACAGTACACGGGCCATAGCATTTCGCCTCTCGAAGTGCGACCGTCGCAGCCGGGATAAAACCCGCATCTTTCGGGTCAGTAGCCGAGCACCGCAACCATTGTGCTACCACAGCGGCCCGAAAGAAAAAAAAAGAGAGTGACTAGAGTTAACGGCATGAAAAAGAAAGAACATTTCAAAAGCGCTGTTTATGTACTTCTATTTCAGAACGTAAGTGGTCCAACAAAAATATCTGAAAGAAATTCTCGCTTTCTCTCAAATTTATATCTATCTACAATAGCACTTCGGAGCCAGTTTGGGTCATTCTGCCCGCCGATCTCGCCCGCCAATCTCGCCCATCCATTTCACCCACCCATCTAAATGTTTAACGACCGTATACATAACTGCGTAACGTTTAATGAAAGCTATACATTTTGACCAGCTTACGGAGCGGTGAAGTCCTGGTGCCTACATGCTGTATATCGTTACTTCAATAAGGTTTCCAAGACCCTGTGGTTCAAAAAGCTTGGCTCACTAATGAGAGTCATAAGTCACGACCTCTGCAACTCCCGTCCCCTTTCCCTTCAACGCGCGCACACGCACGTCTTAGCGCAGTGAGTCATTTTCCGGTCAGCGCCATCTTCAGATGACCAGAATGACCCGACATCCGTGGCAGCTTAGCACGCTGGGTGTGACGCTGCCAAGCTCCAGGGCCCGGGTTCGATTCCCGGCCATGGCGGCCGCATTTCGAAGGGGGGCGAAACGCAGTCAACACCCTGTAGTAGGTACATACTTGGATATATGTGCGATTTAAAGGTGCCCCAGGTGGCCAGAATTTCCGGAGCCCTCTACTACGGCGTCTCTCCGAATCATATCGTGGTTTTGAGACGTGAAACCTCAGCAATTGTTGTTATTACCGAATGACCAGTTGGCCAAGCGACAGAGAGAAGGCATTATAATGAGCATAATGTTTATCGCCATTCGAAAGTGATATCTGTGGAAGTATCACCGTCATGATCATGCAGTCGGCCCTTTTACACTTTACGTACTGACGTTCAAGCTGCATACACTGCGAGGCCTTCGAAAAATTCTACCTTTTAGCGTCAAGTAATTTGTGTAATTTAAGATAATCACGTCGGGACATCATCTGGTTTTCTTGGGGTGCATGATTTGCTTTATTTTACTACGTTGAAGTTCAACTTTGTTGTGACGTCATAAAAGTAGGAGTAACATAGTGCGACGGTATTACAGGAGGAGGTCCCCACCTCCCCCCCACCCCCCACCCACCACCCACCATTAAAAAATTTCAGTGGGATCTGCCTATCTGTACTACGTAGGTAAACAGCTGGGCAGGTGGTTAGAAAAGCAATTGCGGTACAATAAGTAAAGCATAATTAAAACAAGCAAACCGAAAGAACAACAACAGTACAGAGAGCGCTGTTTGAATTATGTAATAACGGTATTCAATATGGACTCCAAGTTAGCGAGATTGCGGAAACGTTAGCCGTTCACGGGAACCTGTATTTTTGTAATAAATGCGTGTTTACTTTGTGATAAATATAGAAAGCGATCTTGATTTTTCAAAGAATAGATATGCAAGGCGCCGTGCCTCACTTTGAGGACATCTTATTTTCAGTGTCGGTTAGTCCCACATCTCGCGCCGTGACGCAACTTAACTGTGTCGCCCTATGGTAATAGGAGTGGCCTTGGACGAAAGCATACTGATGTCACTCCTGCAACAGTGACGAAACGATACAGCAACTGCCGTGTTTGTTGTCATGACCTCTTTGTGACCGAACTCAACGTTCTTCGCAATGCGCTGAAGAAACTAGACGACAGATCGTTGCCAGAAGTGAACATGCTCGGATCGTGGCCCTGCAAATCGCAGGCTAACAAAGCGACGTGGAAATTGACTCTGTTTTTAAGATCGATCGGGTTAAGCGATCGCTTGTAGTCGTGCAATGGACAGGCGCACCTGTCTCGCACTGATAGCACCTCCTCCCCTCTTCGTTTTTTTTTTTTTTTCGTTCAAAGCTTTCATCCCTTTCGACCAGTGCAGGGTAGCAAACCAGAGGCACGTCTTGTTGACCTCCCTGCCTTGTCTTTCTTTACCTCTCCTATTCCTTACTCGGGATTTGATGAAGTGTCCAAAACAAGCCAAGGCTGAGAAATAACGGGAAAACAGCGTGCCAGCAAATGGCGCTTCCCAGACAAGCCTTATCCCAACGCATCGATTTGACCCGTCGCTCGCCGCTCCGAGCGAACGTGAAAGAGGGCGTGTTATTGACCTCAAACTGTCTCTCTAACTGCATTATAAGATTCATAACGCTGGACGTTCTTTCTCTCTTTTCTTCAATCTCGAGAATAAAACACGATTATGGCGGTCATCTCTGGCGCGACCCGTGCATTTGCGAAAAATCCCCGTCATAATGCAAAACGTCGTCACTGCAGTGCACAGACTATATGCGCGTTATTCGTTGTAATCACGCCTTTGTAATTTTTTTTCCGTCTCTTTAATTACTCGCGGAGCACCACAATGGACCGTGCACTCCACAAAAGAACGTACATCACTTTATTTTTTTTAAATAAAACGAGATAAGGAGAAGCATAGGAAGATGTGTTTCTGGGATTCATGACGATAAGGCTTTGCTGTCTCGTCTCGCGGAAAGGGAAATGGAGTTTTGCATAACCCCGACGCCGCTGTAACGACGTTGTGAAGCCGAGGCACGCGCGCGGCCCTCGGGTCCGTCCTAGCTGCGACATTGTCCGGCGTCTGGAGTTTAATTAGGGTGGCTGCAAAGTGTCGTTGATGGGCCGGCTTTAGAAAACATTGCCTCGTCTTGTACGTACAAGATGAGTTGCTGGAATCCTCGCGAAATCTACAGCTCCGTGATGCTAACCGAGGCGTCGCGAAAATACTGCAACGACGTCGTCGTTGTCGACATTTTACGAGCCTCGGCATGCTAACCAGTTCGCTACCTGACGCCGTGTTAACGTGTGCTTTCGCAGGGGAAGTTAGGAAGACGTTCTTGTATCTTGATTTCTTTCTTTTTTCCTCGTCTAAAAAAAGTCTTACTGCGACATAAGTTTATGCTAGACCTGATTGTCACTGTGAGGATTGAATTCAGTTTGAATTTTATTATTACCACATGTACACAATGACACATAAACAACGATAATGGTGGGATGTGTCCAGGAAAAAAGAAGGTGCTGACGTGCTTGTAAATATCTTCGTGCCCTGCCCATTTCTGTAAAGTCGGAACTTCTCTCCTGCATCTGCTCTTTCACTCTTTTGCTCTTCCGCAGTGCGGGACGGCTAACTGAACTCAGCATGGTGAACATTCATGACTTTCCCGGCAAATATTGTGGGGAGGCTAATAGGGAAAGAATCAAGATGTTGCGTGTAATGAGATGTAGTAGTCAACAAGTGAGTTATGGGTGTTGTGAAAGCTGGTTAATCTTATTTTAATAAGGAATTAAGCTGTAATTGAACTTGCTACTTCCAAGTGATAAGGCAGCGATAGTGTCATTGACCGAAGTCAAAGCATATTTTTGTTATGTAGTGATGCTTCCGCAAGAAGCGGACAGTTGTCGAGTAATACAGTTGTATAATATTCTTTTCAATATTACGGGTGTCCCGGAGCCACTTAAAATCCTTCAACGTATGTATCGTTAGACGTAGCAGAGTACTTGCTTAAATGCAAGCATGACTAGTTTGTTCGTACTTGCATGCGTTATGAGTGCTTACATTAAACGGGCCAAACGAAAGTATGCACTCGCAGGACAGACACAAATTCCAAAGTAATCTTTTTTCAGAGTAAACATCACCGATAGAAAGATGATAGGAAAGTGCTTCGCGCGCATTCTTTGTTGATTTCGATGGCACATATTTCATTTTGTCATGGGCATGACCAGGGCTCTGTTTCGGTTCTGTTATGCTTCTTGTTTTCTTTCACAAGTGTTTTAATATTATTTTTTCCCTGCGTAGTTGTTCTTACAACTCTCTATTGCATGTTGCTCCTTTCGGGGAGCCTTCTGAGTATGTCCGACAAGGCCAACTCGTTGCGTCAATCAGCTAGCACATTTTTTTTCAATTTTTCGCATCTCCGTATCTCGGCCTACTACGTACATTTGACGTGTAACTCAGAGGATATTGAGTTGGCACTCCGTACATGCGGCAACCGTGGGTTCTTATGTTCTTTCGATGAAAGCGTGAGTTGTTTCCGGTTGTCCAGCGCTACGAGGAGCGCGAAAGAACTACTCCCACTGTTCGTTTTAATATCCGGTGAACTTTCAGCGTCATGTCCCTCACTGGTTGTTCGAACGCGCGTGTCCCAATCTATATCACTCTTTGACGTCATCCTGCTTCCCGTGTAAAATGCGAAACTTGGCACGAAACTGTATGATACCATCGCTTCATGAAGGGCGCCGGTGACTAACAACGTTAGCAGTATTTCTCAACATATCGACCGAGACTGCGATATATAGATGCTTCCTTTCCGCGAAAGGTCGTGGCACCGGTGGCTTTCTCGTTACCTCGTTCTCATGTCGTGTTGAACGTGACTGATTTGGTTGCCGGTTCCAGATAGTTTTCTCTATAAACGTAAGCTATTCTTTGCTTCATTCCACGAACTTTGCGGGTGGTAGGTATTTCCTAGATAACCACGTTATGAACCTCGCCTGATGACAATAAAAATACGTTAACTACGTCGTAATCGAACACGTTCCTTCAACTACACCAAACCAACGCTCTAACCACTGTGATCACCCACATATCTTTTTTTTCTTCGGTCACAGCCGATTTACTCACTGAGACATTTGGAAGGCGTACCTGGTGCTGGCTTGGACTTTTTTTTTCTTTTTTCTTTTTGCCGTCACGACAGGCTTGCGACTTGAGATTAGGCGTGAGGCATATGTTAGACCTCAGCGACCTGCCCGCCTCACATTTTTCTTTAATTTCTTTATAGCAGCTAACGCTACGTATGTGACGTAGTGCCGCATTCACAAGTGAACCAAGTCGAACAAGTTTTGATTGATCACCGGTGTTCAAATGTTGTTTTATAAAGCAGCATTTGGCATATACATGGCTGCATACTTTGACATGAAGCGTTGTCGCTGACGACGTCACAACCGGGCTTCCCTTGCTACATTTATCCTGCACATATGTACAGAGAAAAAGAAGAGAGAGAGAAAGGCAAAGAAAAGGCAGGGAGGTTAACCAAGGCATGGAGGAAGGAAAAAAAACTAGGAGGAAGCGTCACGTGATTTCGCTAGCCTTGACAAGCCTATCTCCTCTGACGCCACTCCTACCGGTCCAGTGCGTGGTGCCTCCTGGGTAGAATTAGGCCCTCGCAGTGCCAGCAGCAGACGCATCCAAAGCGAGCCGACCAACAGTAGTGCTTGACTATCACGAGACCAGGGCTCATTTCTCCCTTAAATTTTTTATAACCATGCTTCAAGATTGTCATGTGACGCTCCCTCCTAGTTATTTTCCTTGCTACATGTAGCCAAGCTACACCTGATTGGCTACCCTAGAAGGGGAGAGGCGGAAGGAGAGGAAAGGATTAGAGAAAGGAAGAAGGAAAAAGACAACAACTGATACGCGCGCACACGTAGAAGCGTCCACCACGCATATCCAGAAGGCCACGAGCATGTGTAGAACGCAACAATCAGGCATGTCGTAAGGATCGCGTTAAAAGGACTGAACGGAAGTTTATGCCATTGGCGTCTCACGATTATCGTTACTGCCATCTTGATGTCGTTGTCACACACACGCACACACAAAATCGCGGGGGGATAAATGTGGCCGTTAGTTTGGCAGAAGCATTCCGGTCCACCTGGCAACGCTTGGCGCGCAATCCTCAACGATGCAGGAACCCAAGTATAGACATGATGTAGCCCATGAATGCGCCTCTTGCACATCGCTGGTGTTTGCATATAGAGTTGCGCACAACGGTGCGTGCTTTCGTGGTTGGCCCGAAGCGGGTGCACCCTCCACGTGGCGTAAAACGGCGCGGAGTCGAGACACGAGTCCCGGCTCGCGCCCTCTCCGAGTCGTTTGTGGCTCTTTGGCTCGGCGGCCAAAAGCAACACACCAGTGCCCCTTTGTATTCCTGCCGCGACGGGAACGCTCGCGGGGGGCTTCGCATGGCAAGAGACGAAAACGGCGGCAACATGCGGGCCTCGCGCGGACGCGAAATAACGCGCGAAATCCTTGCTTTTTACATTGGCCGCGAGATGCAAAGCGAGAGCTTGAGAATAAGCCGTCCAGGTTTCTGGATCTCAACAACACGTCGACAGCAGGATACGTAAGACACCCGAAACTGCCGGAAGTATGTGGACGGAGTAAACACACCGCGCTCAAGCAGCCCCCCCTGCCTGTTTATTCTATCGGCTATATCTCGCTTCGTTTACTTTTGAGAGAGACAGAGAAGCGAGACAGCAGGGCTTACCGGGTAAATGAAATTCGAACGATCACGTGAGTGTTCCAAGCCCTCTAAACATGGCGCCTATGGTAATCGAGCTTGGTAATCGAGCTATGGTAATCGAGCTAACTCCATTTGCAAGCAAAATGCCGCCCTAAGCATTACAGACATTGAGCTCAAACAAGATTGTCTATATTGTAAATCTACAGAACGAAAACGAAGCTTTTGCTGTTTGGACTGATGCGCCGAAATAGAACAGAAAAACACACAAAGAAAAGCAAGACATAAGGATAGTTCACCTATCCTCTCAGGATCGAGTTGATTTATAGGAACAGACTATACTCCCCCCAACTTAGAACCCGACGTCACCTACTTGGTGCGAGGACTCCAGCAATCCCGCGCAAAAATCTTCAGCAGCATGCAATGAGGACGGCGCTGACAGTTAGACGACAAGACGACAGCGACTACTGCATGTCTCAGACGAATCATTGGCATTCTAACACGACGAATAATAGCCTTCTCCTACGTCAAGAAGGACACATGACAGGTTCCTGGGGACATGAAAGGTTCCTCAAAGTACTGCTTCAATTCACACAGAACTCAGTACTGATAATATAAATGTAATACACGGATACGCAACAAATATTACGCCTTTAAGGCAAGTAAGCTGCTTTTACAATCACGACATCAACAACAACAACGAATATGTCGCCTTTGCTAAGAGAATGCCGTGTATGGTTGTTTTTCTGAAAGGCCACACTGTGTCTAGCAGCTGCATTGCTCAAGGGAAACTGCATCACCTACGTCAACAATACAAAGGATGGAGCTTCATTTCGGACAAACCTTTATTTAAATTCAGAGTGACAAAGAAACATTTTACTTCGACACTGGGTCTGTGCTAATGGAGCTGTAGGCAGTGGCGTAGCCGGGGTGGCACACCGGGCCCGTACCGCTCCCCCCTCAATTTTTTCCCCATTTGCTTCATTTCAGATAAAGGGGGTGCCCCCCACCGAAAAAAATTTCTGCCTGCGCCCCTGGCTATAGGTTATTAAAAGGAGTTGCTGCCATGCACTTGATTTTACGTATAGCGTAATATTACTAGCGAAAGCAATAACGCTCCCTTTGGAAGTTTGTTTTCTTTTTCTATTGTTAATATTTTTCTCAAATCAACATGATTCGTAAGTGGATAGGTGGTGTTTAGGACTAGCTGGATATACTATGTCATACGAGAGGGATTTTGTTTCGTAGGATAAGCAACAAGCATGACGGCGGACAGAGATAAGCGCTAATTCCCTGTGTACACACTCATTCTTGTGGCTTGTTCTTCACCCTACAACATCGAAGCTCTTAGTGAAGACGCCCATAGAAAATGCGTGCTTCCAAGCTTCTTCACTGTTAAGCCTTCGACTAGTTACCATGCTTCGCGTCTTTATGCACCACACACCTTAGAGTGATGCCACTATGGCGCTGCATGTGTAGGCAACATGCCCTATCTGAATGCAACAACATAAAAAAACGTTATTCCAGTTCTTGACATATATGCATAATAAAGTAGTCGCTACATCAAAAGAGGCTTTGTCCTAAAAGCCTTGGCCCTCTTTGCCCCAAGAGAAGTTTAGTTTAGGTGAATTTCACCACAATATTTACATTGCTTTCATTGTATAGACACTCCTACATATAAAGTAATACCAACTCTGGTGTGGGATGCGGTAAGGAAGGAAGGAACAGGAGAGGAAGGAAAGGCATGGATGTTAACCAGTATAGAGGGACCGGTATGCTAGCCTACACTGGGGAAAGGGATGGGGGGAGTGGGGGGGAGAGCGCGCACGCACAAAGCCACACCCCTGACAGACATGACGACGCCATTGGTCTATAATACCGGTGCAAGTCTGATGCCTTCAATAAGTTGAGCCACCGCCTTCGTCGCCTGCGCCCGCGATGACCTCTGAGGACGACATTCCAGAATGGTTTCTGCCGTCATCGGTCCCTGATCTATGCGAGCTGGAGCGACTGCGATGATTTTCTCTGCGCATTGTAGCGAAGACAGCCGCAGAAGATGTGCTGTAATGTCTCCTCGCTACCACAGTTGTCTCGAAGAGGGTTGCCAGCCATTTCCATTTTATCGTTAAGTGAAGAACATTCTATCTTCGTAAAAAAAAACGGAAGAAAAAAGTGCGACTGCGGGCATTGTTATGACGCGTGGCTGAGTTAGGAAAATAGACGTAGCTCTTCGCAATATATGTCTGTGCCACGGGGTAAGAAAAAAAATATTCATACGCCGTGTGCTGTGCCTCAATGTCTGCGACCCCAGCCGACGTAATATATAACACTTACGTGACATGCATGGTGGAAACAGCTACATGTACGCTTCTTTGAAGTGCTGCAGTTAGGTACTCTTTTTTTTTCTTTTTGTACATTGAGCTCACAATGAAAAATATGAAAGTCAAGCACGCACATGTTAAAACCGCATCATATAAGACTCTAACAACTTGGGATAACAATGAGGCATGTTTTAAACAAAAAAGTGCCAGTTTTTGTTTACATAAGCCAGATGTTGGCTTAGGCGTAGCCAGATATCACAAACAATCCGCAACTCGCAAGGCGCTTTTATTTTTTTCTTTCGAAACCATAAACAGTATGGGAGCGGCAGCTGCCAGCGCGCCGATGGTAGAAGAGAACGATGAGCACGGGCAAGCTCACGGCTCGCGCTCAGCGGTCGCTGACAGTCAGTCGCGGCCGAGCCTTGGAAGAATAAAGACGTATATTGCTCGGTGTCTCGTCCTCCTCTCTGAGGGGTTCTGGGAGGCGGCTGGCCCAGGCCCCTACAACAGGCAAGGATGCGTGACTGGTACGCTTATTATATTCCATACACGCAGACGGCTGCGCATCTCAGACACTTGTAATGCAAACTAGGATCTCTTATGCTTTGGCGAGGGTGAATACTACGTAACTTTTAACCCTACAAACAACTTCACGTCAGGTTCTACTTCGTGCAGCGTGCAGGCTCTGGAAGTGTACGTGGACATATGTGCTTCTTGCAGCAGCTGTGCATGTTGCTTCAGTGCCGGACCGTCCAGACAACGCATGCCGCTTGCTCTCAGTGCGGCTCGTAACGAAACAGCTGGCTTTCATGTTGATACGCAACCCGCACTGTGGCGCAATGCAGTCATGTGAGGCCACGGAACTTGTGCGGGCATTTCATTGGTGCTCGTGCGAGATTTTTTATTGCGATAGCAATTATATGGACACGCGCGGCTGGTTTTCGCCGTCGGCGTCGGCGTCATTTGTCGTATATGTATATGTATATATATAACCGGGCCCGCCCGTCGTTCGTGAGCGTGAAAAGACGCGAGGGGGGGGGGGGTCCCTCGAGCGACCTTCGATTTTACGAGCGGGGGGCGCGCGCGTTATCTCCCCTTCTCCGCGGCCGACAGCGGGCGGGGGGGGGGGGGGGGGGGGCGACGTTCGATTTTACGAGCGCGGGCGCGCGCTTTATCTCCCCTTCTCATCTCCCCTTCTCGGCGGCCGGGCCGGCGTACCCTTCTACGTGCTGCGCTTTGAGCGCGGGCGCGGGCGCGCGCTTTATCGCCCCTTCTCATCTCCCCTTCTCGGCGGCCGGGCCGGCGTACCCTTCTACGTGCTGCGCTTTCAACGCGAAGAGAATTCTCTTAAACAAGCGTTTTCTAGAGTTGCGTGAGATCGGATCCAAAAAGAGTTAGCTGCCAGCCTCACTTCGTATAACATTACAATTTTTTGCTATCGCATTCATTGCTTCACCCTTGCGGTGAAACTGTGACTTTTTTTTCTTTTTTTTTTCTGTTAGCCCTTTTTGTCGGTTTTGTGGTTTCAGGAGCAGTAGCTAGCCCTATTCCATGCATATTTTCGATTCACCCTGCGGTTTAAATGGGCCACCACTTCTTGGTGCGCTCGCGGAACATCGTGGTATCATAACAAAGGAACACCGAAATTCTAGTGACTGTTTGATTCCCTTAATTCAATTGCTTTGAGTACGCAGTGATGGTTCTTGGGAGAGTTTGCAATTCCTGCTGCACTAAGTTTAGCCTCAGAGAAAGGAAGAAAGGGAAGCATGCAAATGAATGGGTGAGAGCCATTCGCTGGGGACAACGACAACAACAACAACAATAGCAACAACAACAACGACAGCAAACGCCCATTCGAGAGAGAACATGCAAAAGCGCTCCCATTATGCGCATTTGTCTGCCCCACTTCGTCTGCAGTTATGCTGGCAGTAAACGCACAGCCGCATGGTGTAAAATACGCAGTTATGCAACGCAAGACCATTGGAGCTTCCAAGTTACTGTTTTTTGGGGCCTTTATCATTTCAGA
Source organism: Rhipicephalus appendiculatus (assembly GCA_030522465.1). NCBI lineage: Eukaryota > Metazoa > Arthropoda > Arachnida > Ixodida > Ixodidae > Rhipicephalus > Rhipicephalus appendiculatus. The sequence goes on along the minus strand of JALIZH010006589.1, from coordinate 228,414 downwards.
GTCGGCTAGCCGGTGTTAAACAGCCAGAATTCTAGCTACCGTCTCAGTTGTTAAAGGCCAAGTCATACTGATTTCTGCAGGGGTTCGTTTCTCCTTTGCACCAAGGGAGAACAGCGATGCGAAATTTAACAGCATTCATGCTGCCTGTCGAGCAGCTGTATAGGTCCCTTAGTCACGTGGGAATTACGTCACACAGAATCGTGACTCCTTTTGGTCGTCACACCTCACGATGAATTAACATTTACCTACTAAATACAGTCCTCTCTTTGTGCGTATATGTAAGCCTCGCTTTTACGTGGTATAGTTTGTGAGCCAGCCGTTTGTTTTGTCTCAATCAGCGGTAAGCCTGACAGCACGTTATATTTGGATCACCGCGTGCCCCTAACTCTTACGGCGTTTAAGAGGTTGCGGCGAGTTTGAGCAAAGGGCAAGTTGGCATAGAACACCAGGTAGGACACTGGCGCGACGTGCGAGATGCTCACTGTACCGCGACGCCCGGAGACGCCTTCAGTCTGCCACGAGACTCGCGCCTCGTGTGACAGGACGCGGCGCGTGCGAGGCGGCGAGACGGAGCTATTTCGATGCCAAGCCACCGACGCCGCCTCCTGGCACCACGCTACAGACACAGCTGCGCCGTCGCCCTGAGCGTGAGCGAGCGGTACAATGGCCGTCCGTCCTCTCCTCTAGCTTACAGCTGTGACGAAAGCGTCTGGGATTTACGTTGGGAGGTCGTTAAACATTACTCTTATCAACAGCTCAAGGAAATAGGCAACAATCACCGTTCTAAGCCTCTGTCTGAAGTAAGTTTTCGAATCGACTTGAGCAACTATCACTAGTCGTCTTTGTTTACCAACGCCAATATCTTTGTAGGCAGGACTGGCCATAAGTCCAGAAGGATCAGTATGTGCGTGTAAGGAGGCTGTGACGCACTTTCTCTGAAAATGTCGCTTCAGTGCACAGTTGTCTTCAGCGACTCGCTGGACAGGTTTCACAACTGTCGGAACTGTGGTCCAAGAAGTTAACAGCCCGAACTGCTCTCGAAAGCTTAAAGACGAAGCGTACAACTATAGCGTTTGGGTAAAATCTCCGTTCTCTTCATGCTTTCTGCCCGCCCTCCGCTGTATAGAAGCCAACCGGGCTGTTGACTGTTAGCCTCGTCGCATTCTCTGGTTTTCTCTTTATCTGTTGAGCGACTAAAGCCAGCACAGAAAGAGAAATGCTGCGTAAGTGTGGTGGGTGAGTGTACAATGGCCATGTTCTTATCTTGTATAATGCCACGTGTGTTTTATATTGTTTTCGAATTTCCCCCGCAAAGACTGTAAGCTATGCCCGCCGCAAACCGCACCGCAATAGTAAGGCGAAAGCCTTTAATGTCTCATGCTCACGTCCGTCCGGTGTCCGTCTGTCCGGTGTCCGTCCAGCATCCGTCCGTCCGGTGTCCATCCGTCTGTCCGTCCATCCGCCCTTCCGTCCGTCCGTCTGTCCGTCTGTCTGTCCATCCGTCCATTCCGTCCGGTGTCCGTCCGTCCGTCCGTCCGTCCGTCTGTCCGTCCGTCCGTTCGTCCGTTCGTCTGTCTGTCCGTCCGTTCGTCCGTCTGTCCGTCCGTCAGTCAGTCAGTCCGTCCGTCCGTCCGACCGTCCGGTGTCCCTCCGTCCCTCCGTCCGTCCGTCCGTCCGTCAGTCAGTCCGTCCGTCCGTCCGTCCGGTGTCCGTCCGTCCGTCATTCCGTCCGTCTGTCCGTCCATTCGTCCGTCCGTCCGTCTATCCGTCCGCCCATCCGTGTCCGTCCGTCCGTGTCCGTCCGTCCGTCTGTCAGTCCGTCCATCCGTTTGTCCGTCCATCCGTCCGTCGGTCCATCCGTCTGTCCGTCCGTCAGTCCATCCGGTATCTGTCCGGTGTCCGTCCGTCCGTCCGTCCGTCATTCCGTCCGTCTGTCCGTCCGTCCGTCCGGTGTCCGTCCATCCGTCCGTCCGTCAGTCTGTCCGTCCATCCGTCTGTCCGTCCGCCCATCCATGTCCGTCCGTCCGTCTGTCAGTCCGCCCGTCCGTCCATCCGTCTGTCCGTCCGTCCGTCGGTCCATCCGGTGTCCGTCCATCCGTCCGTCCGTCCGTCCGTCCGTCCGTCTGTCCGTCCGTCCGTCCGTCCATCCGTCCCGTCCATTTGTCCGTCCATCTGTCCGACCATCCGTCCCTCCGTCCGTCTGTCCGTCTGTCCGAGCTCTGGCACGGAGCCAGGTGGCCGCCGGGATGCGCAAACGGACGCCGTCGCGTAGGACTCTACAGCGCTCGCGCTTTGCTTGAATGAATGAATGAAAAACTTTATTTTACAAAGAAATTCTTCCGTCGAAGGAGGAGCCCTTAGTCCAGGGCTCCTGTGGCCTTTGCCATCTTGCGAGCTCTGTCGATCAGCTTGAGCTGTTCTTCAGGCTTCGAGCAGGACAGCGCAGCCTCCCACTGCTCCGGTGTTGCGTAGCGTCGCTGTGCCCAGCGTTTGCAATCATTCTGACCGACGCCGTCTCAATGGACACAGGCGTTCACGGAATACACTTTCGAATTTACAAAGGATCCGTCAATATAAGCGCTGGAACTGGAGACATAACTAGCGCTGGAACGCGGATGGCGTTTGCACGATGCGCAAAGCGCGAGAAAATACTAACGCATGCGAACGGAGGAAGATTAGTCTCGCGTCTAGCTGCGATTCGCGGTAAAAAATTAAAAATGAAAACACGCACACATTCGGTTTGTGTGTTATCCCACTGAGAGTGTAAAAGATAAAAGACATGGCATAGTCAGTGGAATGGCTACACGCTTTCGCCGAACACACTTTGGAATGTACAAAATGTCCTTCAATTTTTTTGAGAAGCTTCGCGATTGTTCGATACATTTCTACTTGATGGTCACAAGAAACATCTTTTATCGCTGACCCGGAAAATTATTTCCCTCGCCTTTCTTTTTTCTGTCTTGTGTGACAAGGAAAAAGCCGTAGTGACAATTCTTTTCTACCTTTCCTCGCGATCTCGCCTTTGTAAGCAAGTCCTGGCCGTTCCGTATCGCAAACTAGGCAATCTTAAAGCGTTTGCTTACTGTCCACCTACCATCGCTGCTTATTACAATAATGCTGATTTATTTCTCCATGTGCGCACAAGAATCTGCGCCTCGCAAGAAAGAGCAGTCCGAACGATACGGCATTTCAGGAGAAATTGGAGGCTCGAAATGATAAGAAATCGTTGAACAGGGAATGTCGTTAGAGCTAACGTTTCGACCAGAGAAGTGCAGAAGATAAATCTCCGTCTGCACTGCGCTTAGTTCAGTTAAACCATGCGAGTCCTCTTGTCGAAACGTTGGCTTTAGCGGCATTTCTTGTTCAATGGTTTCTCGTCAACGAAAGAGCAAAGACTTTCGAGCTGACTCCGGCGCCTTGGGCAACGCCCCACATTCCTTCAGGACTGACACTACTTCTTCGTTGGTGACAATCTCGCCTGCAGCTATCACCCAAGAATCACCCTCCCCGTCAACACGTCGACGGCCTTGACGGAGGGCCAAATCACTGAAGAGACCTCCTTGTTGCGAAGACGTGCGAAGACCCACCACCGCGCTCCTTATCTGCGACAACGGGTCTCCTTTCAGCATTCCTCTTCGGCATGCAACCGGTGTTAAAAGCTAAGACACGTTGTATAAGTTGTCCAACAGTGTGCCAACAACGAGCGTCGTTTACTCTACTGCATTTTGTCGTGTCATGTTTGTTTACTCGAATGGGTTCAAATGAACGAAAAGTGGGAATACGTCGGAATAAACGAATAACCAGGATATTCGGGCTCAGATATAGAATATACGTTAAACATAACACTATGCGGAAGCCGCTGCGGACCATTTCTTATAATGCACTGCATCTGAAGCACTCCTATCACCTCTAGGTGACTGCCTTATCCATTTCCTTTAACTGCATGAAATATAAAAAAGTATTTAAAAAAGCCGATCAGCTGCTTCCCGCTCCGACGCAGACGGCACTTCCACTCACATAATGGCGGCACTATAAACCGCAGTGGTAGCCATGTTGTGATCTGGCAAAAGGGAGCTCGGCCTGTTGTACTTATGCCAGTATTAGTGGTCACGAGAGTTCATTCACCTTAGGGCGTTATGTAAAGAGGTAATATGGCGAAGCTTATTGAACTCAGGCTGCATAGGTTAGCAAGCGATCGTGCCTTTGTGCAGCAAGCTGTTCATATTCGGCCCTTTGCCGTTGTCGTTACGCAGCTCGGCGAAAGGAACGCGCCTAGTCGAAGGAGGTGAGGGAGGAGGGGGCGACTAATGAGAGGCCGGGCTTCTTGCGGGGAGAGGAGCACCGGAGCAGCGGTAATCAATGCGATGCCACGCCGGACATGCACAAAACTACTCATTTTATACAAGGACGTCTTTCCGCCTTGTAACGCTTGCCTAAAAGCCGAACAGTGCGTCATAAGCAGCTAGCTCCTTGGCCACTGCTTGGCATAACATAAATTTCCGCAATGCGTAGGGTCTCGCAGTATGTTATATGTGATGTGTACGAAACTGCACGGCTGCGTTATGTCGCTTGTAACTTTACTCGGCATGTCTAGCTAGCGAACGTCTAGATATGAGTGGAGTGGAGTCATGAGTAAAGTGGAGCAGAATTAACTTTATTTTGGTCCGGAGAGCGCACAGGGGGAGACCCTGTGGAAATATGAGTAATGCAATATTACGCAGATATTTACTTCTCTTTGGAGATAAAGCATAAAGGATATGAAATAAGGAGAAAAAAACGTTATCCATAATAACTTGTGCTAAATTTGCCCAAAAGATTAAAAAGATATGCGGACACGATTCGCAATCAGACCGGAGCAACGTCGGATGGTTTTGAAGATAACATATATTAGCAGGGCCAAGGGAGGCTTCGCTCTACGTCCACTGTGCATCGGTCTGCACGTGGTCATCTTTGGACCAGGAGAAAGCATTTGACCGACTGGAGCATGCGTATATCTTTAATGTGCTCACAGCCTTTGGTTTCCCCCATTCATTTGTAGAATTAATAATGAATACCTACTCTGGTATAAAAAGCACACTGGTTCTGGATGGCTGGGAAAGTGCTGCCTTTCCCATAACACGTGGGGTGCGTCAGGGATGTCCATTGTCCCCTGTGCTATTTGTGTTCAGCCTTGAGCCATTCTTGTGTGCTTTAGACGCGGATTTGCGCGTCCGGGGTATTCCGCTCCCTGGTAGCAGTGTTGTGAAGGTCACAGCTTTTGCTGACGACATTACCCTGTCCCTTTCGGATGAAGACAGTCTTTCACAAAGTCTACGGTTATTCTTCGAGTACGGTGACATTTCAGGTGCAGCACTGAACTTCTACAAATCCCGGTATTTGTTCATTGGCTCACCGAACTCTAGACTTAGCTCCGTTTTCTCTATTCAACCGGCCATGTCCCTTCGCATTTTAGGTATTTTATACAACCACTACAGGCATTTGTAACTCCGTTTGGTCAAACGCTGTCGACGAAGTCAAACAAAAAATTCAGGACGCACGGGATTTCGACTTCCCCCTTCTTGAACGGAGGTACCTTGAACAAGCTGTATTTTGCGGTCGCATTTGGTACCTTTCACACGTGGTGCAACCGCCTTTGCGTATCGTGCGACCATTGCAGTCCGCTTTGTGTTCCTTTTTTTGGTCAGGTGGTGCTGAGTTGGTGTCTCGTGCGGCACTAGGACAGCAGCGTTCCCAGGGAGGCTTTGCTTTCCCTTCGGTGTCCATACGCTGCCGGCTACTGGCTCTGCGCTTCCTGTTGCGCCTTGTACAAGGAGAGGAATGCCCCGCGCGAACTCTCGCATATTATTTTGTAGGCACTCACCTCCGGCATTTGATACCTAATGTGCACCTTAACAGGGGCCCACAGTCAGTAACACTTCCTTCATTTTATGCAACAGCTTTTGCATTTTTTCGCCATGTCCAGTCAACCTGTCCTGGGGTAGATGTGTTGAACAATCCTATTGTTGACACAACAGCTGCTTTGTTGCTGCCGTTAGTTCTTCCGGCCCGCCGCGCTTGCTCTAGTCGTGTGTCTTGGAGCGCTCTGACAGCATCTTTTCTGCCTGGCCACCTCCGGGACTTCATGTGGCGGTTGGGGTGGGGTGTGCTTCCTACTCTCGACCGCCTCGAGAGATGGAGGATGGTCCAGTCAGCAACATGCCCGAACTGCTCCCTGCTGGAAACAAACCAGCATGTTCTCAGGCAATGCGTCATTGCTCGTGTTTTCTGGAAGGCCGTGCATGTTGGATTTCGCGGTCTCGGCGTAAATCGCTTCGTTTCTTCTGGGCGTTGTTCTCGAGGCCGCTTCGCTTGCCTTCTCATCGTTGCCGGTGCTTTCTGTCTCTGGCGCAACCGCTGCGAGGCGGTTGCAGCAGGCCGTCGCCGTCGCGCTCTCTTCCCGATCCTAGAGCGATTGTACTCGGAGCTGCTATCTGTTTTGTCGGAGGAGCTCTTCTTTCTTGGTGAAGAGGAATTCCTTCAGGCACTGGTCTTGCCCTTTTGTGTTGCTCTGCAACAGACGCGTGCAACTTATCTTTCGGCCTGCCTGGTTTTGGTAGGCTGATGTGTCGATTGGTGTCGGTAGAAACGCCATTAAATATGCAAAATGTACATATTCATGTTTTATTGTGCTTTTTTTGTTTTTCATGTAATGTACATATGTGTATTTATCTTCTTGTAAAAAATTTTTGCGTGTCTGTGCATGTTCTGTTCTGTTGAAATGTTATTGATGTCCATATAGTCTGTGTTAATAAATTTCTCTAAACACGCGTCCATGTAACAGAACTCTGTTTTGATAATCCCGTAAACGTATGTCTAGCAAGCAAATGTTGTGATGTTATGTGGAATTGTTATAGGCAATTACCTTCTGTGGTATAATAAATTTTTCGAAACACAAATCCGATTCCTAATTCCTGACTGGGACAGCATACGGCTCTCCCCTAATATAATGCATGTAGTACTCATTTAAGACTGAGATGGCCGACAACGCCGAGTGCAACGACTGTGCCGTCGATGAGACTATTGAACACATTTTGTGTTGCTGCCCGACATACGCAAACGAGAGGCTTCACCTCCGCACTGCGCTACATCAACTAGGACGGAAGCGCTTTCACAGTCGAGAAGGTATTGGGACCATGGGGCTGCCCATCACATCTCCGAAAGGCAACGAAAGCGCTGTTGCGGTTTCTCAAGGACACCGGACTGATTCGTCGTTTGTGATGTCAAACGTGGAACTGTTGCGTCGGCTCAGTGACTTTTCTCTCCTCCTCTGTAACTTTTCTTCCCTCTCCGCCTTCCCCCGTGCAGGGTAGCCTACCGGGCTCAACCCAGGTTAACCACCCTGCCTTTCCTCTACCCTTATTCTCTCTCTCTCTCTCTAAAGCGTTCGCAATTTGTGCTAAACATCATATCTATCTATATAGCCGCCAGCGTCTCCGTGCAAGCGTGGTTGTTTCATTAACTTCATATATCGAAATTGCCATGGCATGACATCAGCTTATGGCGAACATGACGGGTCATGCCCTGAATATTATGGAAGGCTTATTGTGTACGTCATGAGAAACGTGACACGGTCTTTTGTCGTGCCGTTAATTTGCCATTAACAAAATTGGCGTGACGGGATATTAGGGCACGACTAACGTGAATGACATGGCATGCATGTCATGTACGTCATACTATGCATGACCAGGCGCCATCGTTATACCGTGAAGGTCGCTTCGTAACTTGTCTATATAAAATGCCTTTCACGAGGCGCGTGTATGACTAACGTAAATGACGGGTGGGAACATCGTTCACCCCCGTCATTGTACACTGGTTAGCCGACTATCGGCCAGCGCTGCTTAGTGGTAGCAAACTGTTCTTTTGCTGTGGCTAATCTTGGCTAAGAGCTGGCTAGTTATTTTAGGGGCGAAGCACCGAAGCACCTTAAAGGGCCACTAAACCACCTCCGATATTTTTCCAAACATTTCAAGTAAACACGCGCATCGTGTGCAGAATGCCGTCACGATCAACGATGCCACAAGCGGCAGCGCTACAAGCCGCGGGCGCACCACAAATTCCAAAAAACAATCCCTCCTCCTTTCCGAGCGCTTCCGGCCTCCGCGTGACGTCAGGTAGTTGAATAGGTGACGTAGAGCGCAAGTCATGCTCTATTGGTCGAACAGGAACCTATGACTTCCGGTAAGTCAGCAATCAGCTGGCCGCGCTCCTTGTTGTTCGTCGTGTTGCCCGTGCGGAGGTGTTCTGGCACGGCGTGTCACCGTACGGATCCACCATGTTGGCGATCCTTTGAAGGCGTGCGCGCAACACAAGGTCCATGCCGGCACGATTCGTATGAGCACGGGCCGGCACAGCAGCAGCGGCTAGCCAACAAGCGCGCAGTCGACGGAGCAGACGCAGTGCGGAGTCGCGGCAACCGGAAGTAGAAGGTGTTTCGAGCAGCGCGTCGGCGGTGACGTATGCCATGCGAGATTGGAAGGGGCGCTCGGCGAGAGGGCAAACCGGCTTTGGGAGAGGATACGAGCGGAGGGTAGCGATGGAAAGAGCGAAAGGAGCGATCGCCGCGTTTCGATGATCAAACGCGTATAACTCCGCTATTAGGGCACCGTTTCGAAAAACTCTCACGGCTCCGTGTTCGTTGTACACTCGTGTACAACTTCCCCACCACAACTGAATTTCGACCTCTGGGTGGTTTAGGGGGCCCTTTAAGGCCGAGGCTTCTCCGTCCACGTCCGTGTCCGCGGTGTCCGTCTCGGCACAGCCCAGTGTAAAAGGTTAATAAGAACAAAATCAAAGGCCACAACACCGTAAAAACACCGACATTTAACCACACACCAATCAAAGCATACGACAGAACAAAAGGTCGACAAGAACAAAATAAAAAAAAACCGGCAGATCCCACGCACTGTGGGAATCGATGTAATGCGAAGCAGCCAGCAAGGAGCAAATCATGCTGACATAATACGCATGTCATTATTTACATGTTAGGACCTGTCATTTGTGTTCATCATACAGTCACGTCGCGCAATACAAATTTTGGTACAAGTCAAGCTAGCGAACTGGACGCAAGCGCACCATGAGCGTGGCATGTACATGGCATTGTAGATGACATGTACGCCAAGATTTTCATGTTACCACCTGCCACTTATGTTCGCTTAATTATTTACCTCGAATCGCAGCGAGACTCGAGACTAATGTGCCTCCGTTTCGCATGCGTTCGAATTCTCACGCTTTGCGCATCGTGCAGACGCCATCCGCGTTCCAGAGTTTAAATTGACGGACACTTTGTCAATTCCAAAGTGTGTTCCTCGAACGCCTGTGCCCACTGAGATGGGGCCGGTCAGAATGCAACGTGATGCGCGCGTCTCCTTCCCTGCATGATTAGAGACGCCGGGCGCAGCGACGCTACGCAAGCAAAGCGCGAGCGCTGTAGAGTCCAACGCAACCGGCGTCCGTTTGCGCGCCCCGGTGCCCACCCGGCACCGTGCCAAGGCACGGCTGGAGGGACGGACGGACGTGAGCATGAGACATTAAAGGCTTTCGCCTTAAAAATTTGGTGTATATCAAACTAGCGAAACGGCCACCGAGAGTGTCATGAGCGTGGCATGCAAGTCATGATGCACATGACATGTCATGATTTCCATATCCCCATTTGTCATTTATGCTCGTCATACAATCCCGTAGCTCAATACCAAATTTTGTGAATATTAAGCTAGCGAAAATACCAAAGTCACGCAATACCAAATTTGGTGTATATGAAGCTAGCGAAACGGCCGTCAGCGCGCCATGAGCGTGGCATGTAAATCATGTTGTACATGATATCAAGGTCATGATTTTCATATTACCACCTGTCATATATGTTGGTCATGCAGAAATGTCTGATCCGTACCAATTTTTGGATATATCAAGTTAAGAAAACGGTCTCAGGAGCACTATGGCCATGGCGTGTAAATCATACTTTTCATGACAAGTTAGTCATGATTTTCATGATACGACCAGCCATTTATGTTCGTCATACGGTCATGTTATGCCATACCAAATTTTGGTATAAATCCCATTAACGATACGGCCAGGAGAGCACAAAGTCGTGGGCGGCTAGATAGATAGATAGATAGATAGATGATAGATAGATAGATAGATAGATAGATAGATAGATAGATAGATAGATAGATGATACGCTCAAAGTCGCCGAAGTTCGCTAAGAAATGCTTCGCATTTAAAAGGCTGTCAACCAGAACAAAATAGAAGGCCGCGATTCATGATTCGATGCACACTGCTTCGCCCCCCCTCATCAGCATTCACTTCGTGGATATGCTTGAATTTTTTTTTTTTTAGTTAGTAATGAAAAGAGCCTTTTTGTCATGGTGGCATCCTACTGACGGCGTGGAATTTTTCGGCTGTCTTATTAAACTAAAGCTAGAACATTCTGGATACTTTGTTCCTTGCTACTATCAAGTTAAGGCTGGGCTGCTAAGATGTATATATAACTGCGCCGCTTCTGACGGCCAGTAGATTTTGCAAATGCCTATTCGTTACCAATTTGGTACGGTTGACACTTAGTGCGACAGTTGCAGATGCGAGGAGACTGTCACCCACTTCCACTGCCTCCGCTCGCTCAACGTCTTTTATTTCCGGACTTCTTTATCGTCAGACCTCGTTACCCACTCTGCTTTTTAGTTCTTCGGTTACATTCCAAGATTTCCAGTTACCTAGTGCCTAAGAATGACAGAGAGCTGAGCCAGTTGGTAGGTATTCATGTCAAAGAGACAGGGCGCGCAAACACAGAGACAAGAGAGAAGGGAAGACATCTCTTGAAGTCCTGAGTTCTATGTCGTGTCCGTGTTTGCACGCCCTCTCTCTTTAAGTAGTGCGTAACCTTGGCTTCTTGTGAATTTTATAATTATCATCTCTTGCAATTCAATATAGATTAGCAATGTGGTGACCCCTCTGTCTCCCTGGACTACATGGCACCAACTAGGTTACGATAATCATTCAGAGTTCGATAATCAGAAGATATTTGGCAGCTCTTACTTGTTAGTAAGCGACTCTCCAGGAAGATGGATAACGGGTGAAATAATCTACCATTTTGCCAAGGTGAACCCATCCTCTTTTCCTTTCATGAAGCATTGTCTACTTAAGGATCCTGAATAACGCGGGCCATTTTCATATGTATGTCCTATTGTCACGAGCTCGTCATTGAGCACTGACAAAACAAGGATTCTTGGGCCGTAGACCTGGTAACTGCACAAAGAGATAATCCAAGCATTGCTGGAGTTATCGACGTCGACACGCATGTACGAGGTTTGCGGTAAAGCTTCGCTTATTTACGCAAAGCCCGCTATTTTCCTAGCTTACCGTTGACTCCCCAGCAACGATCGTGACCTCCGAAGGTGTCTCCGGCAACGGGCCCTTAGCGTTACCGGAGCTAATCGCGAAGGCCACGCAACGGTATACATTTTTTATACCATTTACCTTGCATGTCCATAGCAGGAACTTGTAGCATTTCTCTGCCATTCTGTTTTCTTGCCGGCTACCCACCGATGTCAATCGATGCCGCCACGTTATACCTCAAAAGGGCAGACTGATGGGCTAGTCGGTAGTACATAATTCAGGCAGTAGCACAAAGAATCACGTAGGCCGGCGAAAGCAGCGCTGTGTTGCCGTCCATGCGATTCTTTGGACTACTACCTGAATTACGTTATACCCTGCAGAACACGAGGGTCGTCCGCGTACTTTGGTCCGTTTGCTAATGCTGATTAAAATAGATTCCGCTGTAGTCGATAGCAACTCTGTAAGATCATTCAAATAACCATACAAATGTCTCTGCGGGCGCTACGCAATGTCCTTGCCGCAACTTTTTCAGCTCGTTTAACTGAGAAGGTCCTTTTAACGTTTTTAACCACTGCAAGCCATAATGCCGTATTTGCTTCCATGGAACTGTCAACACGAAAGCAGGCATTCTCCCCGCCTTCTATCTTTATCAGTTTCTCACCTTTGTATTACGTGTTCCTTTTGCGTACGGTAGGATAACGAATCACGTGATTTTTTGTTAACATATCAACTCCCTCTTTTATTCCTCGTTCTAAATACCCTCACCGTAAGCGCAACAGATCTTGCTCATATTTTTTTTTAACATACGAATGATATTGCCTCAGAGATAGGCGAGACACGGGATTGTTTGAACCCTGGTGACACACCTTCGCCATCAATGCATGAGGTGCTCAGGTGTAACAATCGCCGGCTATAAATGCCAGGCTAACCCCGCCTGCTGCAACATCACCGCCACCTTCACCGATATTCCTGTTGCCGCAAGCGTCGTATACGAACTTTCAAAGTTGTGGCGTCAGGGTTAATCCAAACGCTACGTACTACATTTGAGATACACGCTTGAGATACATAATAGGGAGTTTTCGAATAGGGGCCCCAATCGTTTTGGGGCCCCAAAGAAACGGCGTCGAGGCCACTGTGCATGCTCGAGACCCAAACAGCTTTTGGGCTTTGCGTTGGGGACGCTATTTCTCGAATTTAGCGGGAGCCCCAAAGCCTGCCCCAAAAGCTTTGCGTCAAACAAACATGACGGCACCTACTGAAGCGACGGCTCTTGGCCAAGACTTTGACTCAGGTGGTCAATATTAATCCATAGAGTATCTTGCAACCACTGCTTTTGCTTTAGGTTGTTCAAACTTGTTAATTAATTATTCAATCAGTTAATCAATTACACTCTGTTCCTGGTGCCTTTTGGCCTCATCTGAAGTGACCCAGAATAGGAGTGTCCGAAGCGCCGCAGACCCTCTATTCGAAAACTCCTTAGCTCCTGCTTGACCCAAAGCGAGCACACGCAAAGGGCTTTGGGGCCCCAAACGTTTGGGGCCCCTATTCGAAAACTCCCTAATTCTGTCAAGCTTCTTCTCCGCGAGCAGGAGAAAGTTAATGTCAGGAGAAATGCACTTCCCTACGACGCGCAAACCCAACGGCAACCATCGCTCTCTGGACCGTTTTAAGCAGCCTAGCAAAAACCGCGTAAACGATTGTAGTCAGCCCCACAGTCGCTTGTCCAACGGAAAGCGTCACCGGAGAGCGAGTGGCGCACCCTACTGGAGCAATGTGTATCACCTGGCACAGGCTCCTGGCTCTGACCCAAGATTCCGTGGGACGGCGCTCTGTTTTGCCACATGATGGATACACGCGTGCGCTGCGGCGTTTCGGAACACACGACGTCACGCAGTTCGCCTTCTCGCGGAAACCCCGCGGCAAGGCGTCGCGCCGCAGCATTTCGCAACAACTGTGCGTAGGCAAAACACGAAACAAGAGAACAGACTGAGACTGCGCTGTTCATTAAGTGGGATAACTGACATTGACTCAGGTGGTCAATATTAATCCAGAGTATCTTGCAACCACTCTTTTGCTTGAGGTTGTTCAAACCTTGTTAATTAATCAATCAATTAGTTAATCAATTACACTCTGGTTTCTGGTGCCTTCTGGCCTCATCTGAACTTGCACCATTAAACACCAAATATCATCATCAACCTTAGCGCGATAGTATAATGAATCCAAAGATGACCGAAATCAGGCAATGAAACAGATGTTTATTTAAAGGAATGGGAAGGCTATTAACTGTTTTTGGGGGATCACGTGGGAAACGGGGTCTTTGTTACGGCACCTGTTTGATTTAATGGTATCGGCCAGTCTTTATTATCCCGGCATAGGTGGACTAGTGTAGTTCCCTTAGGTACATGCTTAATTCGGCCGCTCTCGTGTGAGCGGTTCGACCTTTCCTACAACGCTCTAAACGGGCTATTTGATCACCGTATGTAGCGATTCCTTTCCTGTGCTTGAAGATTAAATTCTATTGCATTTCCCAGGGATTCTCATATCATTGTTCAATAATTTGTTAATGTTCGACATGTCATGAAAATGCTGCGATATTCAAATTTGCATGTGTATTTCTGAATCAAAAATTATTATGCCTAAGGGCAGACTTTCGAAAATAAAAAATAATAATAATAATAAAAAATATCTTCACCGTGACTCTTGATGATGTGCGCATCGGGTAAAAGGGGTCCCGATCAAAGAATCAATTTCATAATGAGCACAGCGGTGCCGCTGCATGCGTTTCATTCTTTCAGAATGTGTCGCCTATAACGAAACCGTGAGGCACACAAGTTGGAGTGCGACCTTACCTTGTTTTTATTTTTTTGCGCTACAGCAGCTTGGAGCTCAAAATTGAGTACGCCTACTGTAGCGGGCCAGTTGCGTCCCTTTTGGTGAGCACCGACCGCTGTTGTCATCAAAGACACCAAAGGACAATTTTTTCGTCGTCAAGATCGTTTCGGACACTCGTGCAGCTTTGTCATTGCCAACACGTGAGGCAAATCAAGTTTTTCGACGGTTCCACTACTCCGGGCTCCGCCTCTGTACAGGTTAGCAACGTGGTTACTACTACTAGGTTAGTCTCCTGGCCTTTTCTTTTCGTCTCTTCCCTTTTCTCTTGCGCGCTCTCTCTCTAGACAATGAATATTTAAGAGCCGACCATTCAAACCACTGAGCTGTCTCGCGCCACAACACTTCAGGACAATCGCTGCAAAGTACTGTGCCACACACAGACGTTGAGATCAGTGCTTTTGTACAGGTACTTCGTATGCCAACACGAAGCAATACTATACTCAGATAAACTTGTGTCGTGTGCATCACATAAAAATTCTTCAAGAAATGGCAGCGTGCTTGCGTTCAATTCTTGGTTGGCCTGCTTGTGGCGTCAGCGGCTTAAAGGATGCGGCATTAGAATTCTCATAAGAAGCTTCAATCTTCAAACACGGCTCATACAAACATTGCACTCGTGCCTAAAAATTATGATGACGGGCAGTGAAACAGGACATATCCGTAATTGAGCATGCGCCAATGATGACAGAGTCAACGGAGAACAACGTCCAAGCCATGCATGGCATCACATCTAGCGCGCAGAATATACCACAAGTGTTCTCTTCAGAAGTTCAGGTCTAGGGGAAATCAATATCTAACTTCGCCGATCCCACAGAATGGGTATGAGCTGTTGTCTTTCATGGAAAAAAACACGACCAAAAAGTGATGCAAATTCGATAGATTGAAAGTGCTGCGGTCGCAGTAGATGAGTTAAAGAGTCGAATGGATTCGCTGAAGTCAGTTGTCTTTGTTTTTCCTTGCTAGATGTGATATGACTGCGCCCATTCATCGATTTTGATGCAGCACCCTGGCAGGTTCGCGCGCAGAAACGGTGGCGTGTCTCGACCCTCGATCGGCTACCAGTCGCAATCTCAACACGCAACCTTGAAAGGCCGGCTCAAACAGCCGTATTGACATAAAACAAAGAACTACTGCAGTTCGTTCAGTTAGGTGACCAGTTAACCGACTCTAACACAGTCACATTAATTTTTTATCGCTGTGGTTTCTTTCCACGACTACCACGCGTACCCATTCTTCGTCGTTTTTCGTTCCTTCGACTGCTCAGTGTAAAAAAAAACTGGGCGTTTGTCTTTCGGCAAACCAGCGTATACTTTTCACATTTCATTGATCACTCTCTCGTTTTATTCACTCAAATCTTCCTATACGGATGGCCCTTGAGGTAGTATTTTTCCGTTAGATATTGAAACAAAACCATGGCGTGTTAGTGGTCGTATCAGGATGTAAAACGCAACACGAAAGATTCAGCGCGTTCGGCAGCTAAGCGTCACGCTAATGTCTCGTTGCGTCGAAGTCGTGACCAACTGTCCAAAAATCCGTATTGCTCGAGCACACATTGCGAAGACGATTTACGACCCTTACAACGAATGTGCGCTAGGGTCGAAATTTTCCTCAAAATGTTTCGATAATATGCACTAGCGCTCTTCGTTGTACCTCTGTGCGTTGTTGCCAGACATACTGTGCATTGTCCTCATTGTTACTAATATGTTATTTATTACATAGTCATATTCATTTATATCTGATTGACACCGTCTGTACCGACAGATGTCTGATCAGATATCTTATGATCAGATATCTATGATCAGATATCAATCATATATCTGGTCGACACCGTCTTCTGCCGACCCTCAGCATGCTTAAAAGAAATAACTGAAGCGTTAGCGTAGGGTGCGACAGATACCTTTTCGCGACAGAGGAATCCCCCTACGCGTGTGGCCCCTTGTTTTTAACGAGGTGAAAGTAAAGGGAAGGGGTTTCCACACTTACCATGATAGGTACTTCTTATCACGGAGTAGTAATGATAAAAAAAAAAAACATTGTTTTTTAAGTGAGAAGTGGAGCCACCTGGTTCGGGAAATCCAAAGAACATTTACGCAATAGAGTAAATGCAGTTCACATGTAGTTCTGGAAACACTGTGACAAGCACAGATCAGCGCTGATTACGCATTTCAACACACAGAATACTTGTCTTAATTAACATCAGGGGCTATCCCGTTGCACAAGTGCAGCACTGCTCCGGCCTTGCCGTTGCAAAACCTATATACTTAAGCACGTGATCCAACGTTGAGGTTCCCTGGTACAACTTCCTCAAGCGATGGAATGGTGACGGATGTACATTTACATTGCACCAATTTTCAGAGCATGCGCAAAGCTTTCCGAACATAGATCATCGAGAAAGGATCGGGATCTCCTGACTCCTTATTATTATGTTGTTATTCTTACAAGCATTACGGAAGAGCCCGAGTGGAGCGGCGTTAGCCTCCCAGTGCGTAAGCGCGAGCTAGCGGCGCAAGAGGCAAGCGACTAACGGAGCACTGCGCGGCACGCGTCCCGCCCTAAATGTCAGGAAGCGTGACAGTTGACAGTGAAGCCTCCTGGTGCGAGCCGAGGACGCGCGAGCACCAGAAGAGAACAACAGCTAAACGAAGAGAACAGCAGCTAAACGGAAACGAAAGAAAATGTTTTCCCGAAAGAAAGTGCACAGACAGATTCCGCACAAACAAGGCAGCTAAACTAAGAGCAACAAACGAAGCAAACTGGGAGACATGTCCCTGCAGAGGCGCTAAAAGAAGATCACACGGTGAAAAAACAAAAAGTGCGAAAACAAAACCAGAGAGAATTGTCTGACAGAGCAGGTCGCGGAGTTGAACGGTTAGAAAGAAGTGACGCGGGGACATATCGCAACGCTTTCTGCGATACGTAACGTTCGCGGTACGCAGGACGTTCCATCTTCTTCTTCGAAAAATCATTTGTCCGGCGAGACGTATTGGAGTTGGCTTTGACGCGCTTCGCAGGCAACCCCTCACACACCGTCAACGTGGGTTATACAGATCCGAGAGGCGCGCCCATTTCATGGTCCTCTGTGGGACCGCTTCTGCCTTGCGAAGAGTTGCGTCACAGCCGGCGCTGAGTCGCGATAGTTTCGCCGCGTGGGAAGAAAGTAGGCAGGAAGCTCTCACGCATCCGCGCAGATAGTTACGCTGGCAGTGGTTTCTATACCGAGTGGACGCGAAACTGTCTTCTCCGCCACTACAAGCTGGCAGTGCGCGTACCTGTGTATACCTGAATCTGCATAGTGCTTGCGCGCGAAGTGTAGCGTTGTGATTACTACGAATACTGAAGTATTTACTTTTACTGATGATGCTGCTGTTATATAAATTACGTAGATTCTAGCAGTAAAGTGCAGTAAATTCTTTCCGTTTTACTGCTCCCACTCCGCTCTTCTAGTAATCTTGCTGCAGCTGCTGATTATAATGTGGAGTTGAAGAGAATCATTAAAACGGGACACTACTTGAGATGAAGGAGGATTGTGAAATAAGAGAAAATTTCCGCGATTCTTTCGAATGTACGTAATTTCTTGCTGCGCATTAAAAGAAAGAGTGTACTTTCGAACAATACAGTGCGCAGTGAAAGTGCCTCCCGCCAGAGCATAACGTTTATTTTATTCTAGCCAAACATTAATTAAAACATATGACCCGCTCCGGCAATTCCGCTAAGGAAAAGCACTAGGAATGTCGGGTTGCCATGGTGAACCGATGAGTAATAGCTCTCAGAACAAAAGGAAAGCATTATTTCTCTAACCTTTTTTTTTTTTTTTTTTGCCAGAATAAGAAGAATAACGCATAATCTTATTAGTAAAAGAGGACGTCGTATTCAATCCCATTGAAGCAAGAGATATGTAAAAAAATGTGTTTAAAAATGTAAAAAAAAAGTGGCTACTGAGTTTTTTTCATTGCGTACTAATTCCATAAGGCTGCATCCGGGCATCCCCAAATTACACCAGGGCAAAATTCAAGGCCAGCTAGGCATCACAATCAGAATCCTTGAGAATTCCTGCGGTACGTGCGATATGCTGATTTTTTTTTTTTTAATCGTAGAAAGGGACAACTAACGCAAAAGGACATATAGGTGAGTTAGTTGCTGCGAAGTGACAATGGTTTGCACAAATTTTAGGAGGAAATTGCAGGACATGCGTGTGATCTGAGAAACGTATATGTTCTCTCTGCAACTAGCTTAATTTGGGCTTGCCAACCTCAAGCAACCTAAAGTCAGCTTCAAATACAAAGGTGTTCTGAATTTGCGCTAAGTATTAGCTCATTAAAAAAATTACGCCTTTTCTTTTTATTTTATGCAGGTGATACAGTAAGTAGAGACAACGTTGGAATAACCAGAAAAAATAACATATGGCAGATCCCACGCCTTGTGTCAGTCGGTTTCATTCGAAGCAGTCGGCAGCAAATGTCTATGCTGCATTTTTTGGCTTTGAGCCAAGCGTCACGAGGTGGATCGACATGGTTTTTGCAACTGTAGCAGTTCTGTGCACATCGTAGGCTTGCCAGGAACGTCTCATAATAAACCTCTTTCTCTCCCGCTCTCGACTACACTAGGATTTAAAGGGTAACTTGATCCTGATTCCTGATTTTTATTCTTTGCATTCGTCGGGTCAACGTTGCCGATATCAGGCTTTTCTTAACGCTTTCGCATTTAAATTACCAATTTCTGTTCTCGGCGTCCCGGGCATGTATAAACTTTCAATCACGTGTGGCGCATACCCACATGCCGCGGCCCATGGTATACGAGCAGTGTTGTACGGAACGCCGTTCCAAGGAACGACGTTCCAGGAACTAGTTCCTTTTGTGAGGAACGAAGGAACGCCCACGTTCCATTCAGGATTGGTGGAACTGTAACGGTAACTCGTTACTTTTACGAGGGAACGGCAGCGGGAACGGCGTTACTTTTGTAAACGTTCCACGGCATTAAACAGGTGCACGCACGCAACACATCATGCAGAACAGGGCGGATGGGCTACTGCGTGGTGCGCAAAACTGTACCACTCGCCTGTCAAGTGACTATGGTGTATCCTGGTTTTCACTTCAAGGCCCGCGGGGGCCTCGGGGAAGCGCGCGACGCCGAGACCGACCGCGTGCGAGAGGAACAGCGTTTTTTTTTTCTTTTTTCTTACAGCAGAGCTGTTATGCTCGAAGTTTGCCGTGTGTCGTAGAAAGTTATCATCAACCGGCACGCGCTCTCTTCGTCCTCTTCTACTTCGCTCCCAGAACACGTGCGCCCATTTGTGCGGCGTGTGATGCAATAACTTATGGGCGAGAAAACGAGTACAGGGAGAGAGAGAGAAAGAGATAGAAATAGAGAAATTCTTGGCGAGGCAAGACTCGAACCTGCGTACTCTTGATCCGAAGGCGAGCGTCGTCACCACTCGGCTATCCTGTTCTTCTCTCTTTCATGGGTATTTATTCTACATAGATATGGCACTTGGACGCAGCTCAATACAGACAGAGAATTCATACGCTCATTCAGTTCGTATCGAGACACAATGACGAACACGTTGCACTAAAGAATTTGCACTCAACTTCAGAATAACTTGCACTCAACACACGGAATAACGGCCTTTTCTAATTATACACTAGAACGTCGGTAAAAGTAAACACCTCACCAATGCAATAGAGCGTTCTGGCTGACTTCTTATTCGCTCGTACCTCTTAGCTGAGTGACTATAATAATGAAATGGGCTGTTGAGGAAATTATTCGCTCTGCGTTTCTCTGCAACATGCGCGCACGCTAGCAGAGCATAGCCTTCTATAATATAGTATACTACAACAAGGGGGGGGAGGGGAGAAGGGATGAGAGGGTGAGGCGGAAGGAAAGGAGGAGGGGAGAACTAGTATTGGGAGAAACAGAGATATAGAAAGAGATAGAAAGAAAGAAAAGGAAGGACAGAAAAAAATAGAAGGCGAGAGAACTATACAGTGTGAGAAACATAGAGAAAGAAATATAAAAACGAGAAAAATAGAAAGATAGAAAAAAAAGAGAGAAAGATGGAAAAACAGAGAAAGAAATGTACCAAAATATGTTCGCTGACTACGAACAGGGGAATTTACTAAGTTGCAAATGTGCATCCTGGACATTATTTTCTAATCATACTGAAGTATTGAATCAGCGCTCATTGAACGCCTAAGTATTGTTCCTTTCGGTGCAGTTTCCTGTGCAAGAAATTTAGTTATATTTTTGCATTTGTGGAGATTTCCATTTGAATATCTGAAGCGACGTATCTGACTGCGCGTATGAAGACCGACGTGGAAAGCCCCACATGTGTTGGACATGTAATAGACAAGCACGAAAATTGCCGTTAAACAGGTCTGTAGTATGACCGGTGGTCGTTGAAGAATTTGTCTTGAAGTGTGTATTTATATTTCTTCTATCTATGTACAGCCTGCGGTCGCTGATGTCGAATTCGTTCAATATATGCAGTTTGATGTGAGCTTTAAGTTGTTCACTTTTGTTCGCCTCAGGATTATCCGACACTATGTTTTGATTAAAAATGTCAATTGTAACGTTAATGTAACGACACGTTCCCAATTTTCGAAATGTAACTGTAACGAGTTCCTTTAGCATTGAGGGAACTTGTAACGGGAACTCGTTCCAAGATTGGGAAGGAACGAGGAACGAGCCTTCGTGACTTTTTTAAGAGGAACGTGTACAACACTGTATACGAGTACGTGCCACACGTGTCTCAAGGAAAGGGTTTGACGACGTACTAGTGACACAGAACTATCAACATCACAATCGATACTATCCATAGTTGAGTCACTATCGAACTATCGATGGTAAGAAAGAACTATCGATAGCACTATCGATAGCAAATTTGATAATACTATAGATTGTGCAAAATCAACCGCGCGAACTCAATTGCAGCATAAACTTAGTTCCCCAAGTGCGTGGTATGTGGTGGAGCTAGAAGAGGTTGTCGAGTTGCAAGAAAGTAGACATGCTTGCGTTTCTTCACCAGACTACTTGGCCGACACATGATGATTAATTTGAACTCCTCATTTGAAGATGAAGGAATCTGGTACATGTGGTAGAACGGCATGCCTACAAACTTATGCTGCATATTGTCATTTCAAGATAAAAACATACTCCCCGTAGCGATATCAAGAACTGTTTATTAATTGCAAATTGTAACTGGGAACAAATGAATTTGTAGATGGGCATATTCCGGCATTTTCACTGCGGAAATGATTTATTTCATTCGTCAAAATTTTGCTCATAAATTAAATATAACTGAGTATTGCTGATAGTTGCTCATAGTAGCTATGGCAAATGTTTCGGCAATGTCGTTGGCCGACAACAGCATAAGTATTCACTGTGGTAGTATTAGCGGTAGTACTGCTAGCGACGGTACTATTGTGTGCACTATCGATAATACTATTGATAGTTTGTCGATAGTACTATCGATAGCTTCTTTACACTATCGATAGTTTTGAAAGAACTATCGAAGCTACCCATAGTCAATTTACCGATAGTTTTGCATCACTGCGACGCACGCCACAGGATCTGCACGTTATTCATGTCATGACCAGACAGTCATATTCGTCAAACCCGCTTACCCTCACTTGCCAATTTTGGTCTGAGCACAGTTAAGGAGGCAATCACGAGATCACCCAGACGTAGGCACCTAGATAGATAGATAGATAGATAGATAGATAGATAGATAGATAGATAGATAGATAGATAGATAGATAGATAGATAGATAGATAGATAGATAGATAGATAGATAGATAGATAGATAGATAGATAGATAGATAGATAGATAGATAGATAGATAGATAGATAGATAGATAGATAGATAGATAGATAGATAGATAGATAGATAGATAGATAGACTATGTATGTATGTATGTATGTATGTATGTATGTATGTATGTATGTATGTATGTATGTATGTATGTATGTATGTATGTATGTATGTATGTATGCATGTGTCAGTGACGCAGAAACATGTGCATGTGTACCGTAAAGGTTACGTAAAGAAAAAAGATAAATAGCAGCTTCGACAGCGGACTGCTCCCAACCAGTACAGCGACAACGCATCAGTACAGCGAAGGTGCGAAGGTGCTATCGGCATTTCCTTGTCATTAAATACACGGGGTCGTTCCACAGAGAGGGCACAGGTGCGACAGCTTTCCCTAATGCGGGAAGAATGAGCATTCAAGAGCCGAACACCTTGAGGCCGTTTCTAAAATTACTCCGCCCCCCTCGACGTGCCCGCGGCATTTCCTTCCTTAACTACACGCCAGCACGCGACATGTAATCGATATGGCGAAGCGATTCCAGCCCGACCACATTGCTTCACTCTCTCCAGAATCGCTGCCGTCAAACTGTCCTTCGTTTAACGGGCTATATCGCTTCCGTGGAACATTTGCAGCGCCACTTGCGTCGTTCTAGTATGATAGCGAATAATGCGACAGTGGCTAACGGAAGCACAGCTCGTTACAGGTCGCAGTAGCCTTTCGACACAGGGGCGGGAACATAAGTTTATTTTTCCTTCAATGACCCTTTCAACGCATCAAATGGAACTAAGAATGGCATAGCTACAGCAATACAGTGCACAAACGCAAAAACGCTACTTTTGTCAGGCCTGTTGCTTGCACACGCTAAGAAAAATATACAGTCATATTATTTTACTTTATTTTATTTTATTTTTATTTGCAGATACCTCACAGGCCCCACGTAGGAGTATTATGTGAAGGGAACTACACAGTAATCTTTAGCAAGAACACAAAACAAACAAAAAGAATTCAAAAGCCTGGTATTATACAATGGCACTCTTTCACTCTTTTCAGTGAGCCCTGACTTGTCACGTATATGACTCTCTTTAAGGAGTCCCAGAAACACCCTTTCGAGATCGGTACAGTATTGTCGGAGAGTCGTGGAATCCAAACGAGCGTTGCTCAGAGACAAGGACAACACTGAAGAGCGGTGGGGCGCAGCTTTACGCAGCCTCACATTACAGGAACGGCTATGGGCAGTCCAAAAGACCCGCGAAGCGGCCGAAAAGTTAGGTCTTTCGGTTCAAACGTGGGAGCGTGCCGCTTCGGGCCAGGAAATTAACACGGCCTAAGGGACCACCCTAAAGTTTTTCCATCCATCCCTCCATCGATTCATCCATCCATTCGTCCATCCATCCATCCATCCATCCATCCATCCATCCATCATAAATGTACATAGAGATTCTAATTTTCTTTAATTTTCTTATTGTTATTCTTTCTAGTTCTTTTTTATTTTGTGTTCCTTCAATATGAATTTCACGATGATGGGATAGCCGGCTTTAATGCAGCCTACCTTACCACGTTTTCAATAAAGGGAAAATAGACAACCACCCATTTGTAGCACGAAGTCGCAAGGAAATCCTTACGGATTTCTGAGAAAGAAAAAACTAAGAAGCTCTTCTTTCTGAGAAATCCGTAAGGATTTCCTTGTGGCTTCGTGCTACAAATGGGTGGTTCTCTATTTTCCCTTTATTAACCCTTCCGCCACCTTGCGGGATTCCGCAGAACTCATTTGCATTACTTCTGTCTATGTGCTTCGAGTTGTCGATGGATTCGCCCTCGCGCTGCCAATTGCTAGCTTCCTGGTTAGCTCAATTGGTAGAGCGACTGCCCCAGATAGGCGTTGGTCCCGGGTTCGAACCCCGGACCAGGACGAATTTTTCGGCAACTAAGAAGCTTTTCTTTCTGAGAAATCCGTAAGGATTTCCTTGTGGCTTCGTGCTACAAATGGGCGGTTGTATATTTTCCCTTTATTAACCCTTCCGCCACCTTGCGGGATTCCGCAGAACTCATTTGCATTACCACGTTTTCAGTATACAAGCGTAAAGAATGTGTTGGGAGTGCTTCATTTTTGTCCTTACAAAGAGGAGTTAGCCAATTTCACTCTCAACAAATTCTACTGCGTCCTTCTTTTCACGGGCTTGATGGTTGCTAGAATACAGGCGCGCTATCATTACGTCTTAATGCCTCAAGCTGTCGCGAATGAAACACACGGGCATACACCTCCGCTCTTCAAATATTGGCACGTGAGATGCAGCTCCCATTTATGTCACGTGTTTCGATCTCTGAGCAGGCCAGAAATTCAGTGAAGTGGAATACTAAATTCGCCAAGAAGTCGAGCTTGGTGCAGTACGTCTAACCTTCGTTACACAGCTCCGTTTGTATAGAGTAGCGTAAGCGTTTCGTAACTAAAGTGACCACGCTTGCTGGCACAATGACAGGATGTTGCGTGAATCGACCCCATGAGTGCAGTGCGTGGGAGGTGGTTCAGACGCTGCATATAAGAACAAAAAAGAAAAGATAACTTCGTCTAGAAAAGCTTTTGCCATAAGTATACAGCCATAGGCGCACAGCGCGTGCACGCCACTGCGCGATCCATAGTGCCAGAGAATTGGCAAACCAATCTCGGGGTAAGTTGAACGGCAAGTGGGGAGTAAGCATCTTACCTTCCTTTCCCTACGCCAACACCTCTTTCAGTTTATTTTTTTTCTCTCGCGTTTCGTGCACGCGACAAATCAAAGAGGCTAAATGAGGCCCGACAGGCGTTCGTGCCTTTATTACACATATTGATTAGTTATCTCGCTCGTGTTATCTTCGCGCTGGCGTGAGTGTATAATCTTTCCTTGCTCGTATTCCGACTGCTCGAACGTCGACAGCTGCTTTGAGTTTGTCATGCGGTCACGACAGAAGAAAACACTAGCGATCACGGGATCCACTGAGTGCGTTCGATAGAAGAAATAAAAACCTGCCGCATATTGCCGGCTTGTTCCATTGTGACTTCCAGCTTTAAAATGTACATTTGTATAGATTGTTTCGTTTTACTTGCAGAGAGCGCATTTACCATAGCTACGAGTGAGATCGCGCAGCGCTGCTCGTAAAACATTAGCGCATTAGCAGTTGGTTGCTGTTTCTATTTTTTTTTTTTTTGACGGCAGAAAGCACATCGACGAACTAATTGAAATTCATTTTCCGGCTTAAGAAAACATGTCAAGATGTATTTATGTGCTTGGCAAGTTATATATAGGGTGTGTTCAGATAAGAACGTCGGTGCATGTCCGCCGACCCCCTTTAATTTCGCCGAAAAAAATATATTTTGTTTTCCGAGTCCCCAAGACCACAAAACCACTTTTGGTTTCGCGAAAAAAAATTTCACCTTCTTTAAAAAAATTCACAAGTCTCCACTGAGCCGCCACCACCTCTTTAGAATTTCGCGAAAATGGCATTTCGATGAGACGTTACAAGAACACTATTGTAGCTGTAGGTCTGAAAAATTTTATCCACATACTACGGATAGTTTGGGTTGACAAAAAATTATTACTTTGCAGTTTTTATGTGGTTCTATTAAGAAAAAAAATCGCGAAATCGACACAAAACTCAATAATGCTCAAATTTAAGATTTTTTTTCCTCCTCGAGTACAAACGCCACACTTCCTAAAGTTTCTAAAAACATTGCCACATGTCAAATGAACAAGTGTGCTGAACGAAATACCTGAGAGTGGCTTCAAACGTTAACCAGAAATGTTCAACTGAGGACATGTCTCTCAAAATGCAATATTTTGAAGGTCATTTAAAAAAAAAAACACCATCTTCGATTTTCTTTAAACTCTCCAGAATTAAAGCCAAGCTCGTGTTCTAACTTAATCTGTAAAAACATGTTGCATTATTTTTGTGAGGTCGGGACTACGAAGCACGAAAGTGGCCAAATTGACGTATACTGAGTAACCACAACATTGAGCGAGCATGGAGCAATAGTTGCCATTATGGTTATTTTTAGGTCGTGAATGTCTTCTGTGGATTGACGGATTGTCAGAAATAAAACAGGAACAGTTGGTTTTGAAGAGGAAATTATTACTACATTTTTTTACGCAAATCACAAACACTTCTACACGGGTCCCAGCCACTGAGCATGCCGCGATAATGAGTCACACTCTTCGCAGGAATCGCTTTCAAAATCTTTCGCGCATGTGAGCCTGCGTACGCCTCATAAAGGAGGTGGCTGGAGAGGATTAACCACTGGATCTTTATCGCTTCCCATGGCACGTCGGTAATGTGATGACGCAGACGGTGCGTGTTGGTACAAGAGGCGCTTCTACAGCCCGACCGCACTCGCCCGCTCCCTAAAAAAAGAAAGAACATAAACAAGAAACAGCTCAACTCGCTTAAGAAAGGTCGAAGTAATAAGAGAACGTCGGCTTTCACTTCCGTTCGTCATCGACAATCCGGCAGTCCTCTGCTGGTCAACGAACGTGTGTACGCGTGCGCGTATTACACTACCCTGATATTGATGGCCACGTTGTGGAGCTCAGAGCGAGCGTTTTGCGCTGACTATCGAGAGAGGCATACGAGGAAGATTGCCCACAAGCGGAACTTTCGATGTGTGAAAGATTTGAATGTCGCCTTACTAAGGAAGCGCATGCCAGAAAAAGCCTCATCCATCATAGAAACCGACATTTTGTGCCAGAACTGTTTCAACCGCCTCAAACAGGTCACCGTAGAGTCTCCACATGCATCTAAGTCTGACGAAAATTTTGTTCCCGAACAAATTGCTCTCGAAGAGCTAAACGTACTCGTTAAGACAACCGACGTGACACCCCTGAAAATTCCGGCGAAAGTGAAAGCACATTGCCGAGTGTCTTACGCCAAGAGTAAGAAAGCGGAGATCGAGGGCGCTACCTCCAGGACAATTTCTGCTGTCCTTACAGTAGCGTACGGCACTACAGAGGAACCTGGTCCTTCAGCGGAAACCTGCAGCACGTGTCGCGAGTGGCTGCGCAACCTAAAGCACACGTTCGATACCTGCGAATCATACCATAAACGCTGCCGCCTCCTGACATTGCTCCCGGTGAACCTTTCTCATCAACAGATTCAAGAAATGATCCCATCCGCAACTCGGCACCTCATTCGGAAATCCTGAAAATAGAGAGACACCCGTGGGGTGTGGTCAAATCTGGACCTCTACACCAGATCGAAGATGAAGCCAGAAAACATACAGGCAGCAATGAAATACTATACTGACGATGAGCTCACCTCCACCCAACTTAGCCCAAACAAGAAAGATTTCATTGCAATTAGTTTTAAAGGACAAAAAGAGTACGTTTCAAAACGGCGGATCACAAGGTCCATTCGGGAAACATTTTGTCTACTTAAAGCGGGTCACACTGACACAGGGATCGCGCTCACGAAGTTCTCCTCCTTCAGGCCGAAATGGGTTGTGGGCACAAGGTTGCTTCACCACGAGCAAGGAACACACAACTGCTTCAATGACGTTTGTGACTGTCTACTTGTCTGCATATGAATTGTGACTATGACTCCCTGTGTATACAATAGGGGTAAATAAACAGTTCCTTCCGAGAGCTCGACTTGACTACATTTCTAGAAATCTTGCGGTTAGTCCTCACGCCAGGACCAAAACCGCGACGCGTGCACGCACGCAAATGAACAGTTTTGCACTTTAAGGCAACTCTTTGCTTTTATCTGTCAAGCTGTTGTCCCTCGAGCACAACAGATGACATTCAGGACCTAAAAATAACGATAATGTCAACTGTTGCTCCATGCTCGCTCAATGTTATCGTCACTCAGTATACGTCAATTTGGCCACTTTCGTGCTTCGTAGTTCCGACCTCACAAAAATAATGCAACATGTCTTTTTACAGATTAAGTTAGAACACGTGCTTGGCTTCAATTCTGGAGAGTTTAAAGAAAATCGAAGATGGTGTTTTTTTTTTTAAATGATCTTCAAAATATTGCATTTTGAGAGACATGTCCTCAGTTGAACATTTCTGGTTAACGTTTGAAGCCACTCTCAGGTATTTCGTTCAGCACACTAGTTCATTAAACATATGGCAATGTTTTTAGAAACTTTGGGAAGTTTGGCGTTTATACTCGAGGAGGAAAAAAATCTTAAATTTGAGCATTATTGAGTTTTGTGCCGATTTCGCGATTTTTTTTCTTAACAGAACAACATCAAAACTGCAAAGTAATAATTTTTTATCAACTCAAACTATCCGTAGTATGTGGATGAAAATTTTTCAGATCTACAGCTACAATAGTGTTTTTGTAACGTCTGATCGAAATCCCATTTTCGCGAAATTCAAAAGAGGCGGTGGCGGCTCAGTGGAGACTTGTGAATTTTTTTAAAGAAGGTGAAATTTTTTTTCGCGAAACCAAAAGTGGTTTCGTGGTCCTGGGGACTCGGACAACAAAATATATTTTTTTCGGCGAAATTGAAGGGGGTCGGCGGACAAGCACCGACGTTCTTATCTGAACACACCCTATATTTTTTTCTTTCTCGCTCATGCAGCGCGAGAAGCGCGTGCCTTGTGATGCCATCAATATTTGAAGTCGATATGAACAAAACGAAATGATAAAATCATCTGATACGCCCCGGAAATTAAAACTTATTGATTTCACACCAACGTTGTACACAGAACAGCAGACTGCGATTTACAGGCAGCAATGCGTTACATGCAAAGGAAATCTCCGAATAAAAATTGAGTGCAAACTTGGAAAAGCTGCACGTTTCATTGTGATTCAAACTTTCTTAAGCTCGATCCTGATCAAATTAGACGGCGAAACGGCGCCGTGATAGCTCAGTAAGAGCACAGCGCACGTAGCACAAGGACATGGGATGGTATCCCCCTTGCGATATCCTGTTTTAGCAACCTCTTAAATTTTCTTTAAGTCACTGTAAATACACATGTTAATTTATTAAAACTAGTAATTCACCCTCCACTTTCCTTGGTTATCCATGTCTCATCTTTTCATCCGAACATTTCCCTCTAGTAGCGAAGGGTAGCAAACCAGATACATTTCCTCTGAACCTTTTCAGTTGCCTTTTTCCTAAAGATTTCATTCCTTCTTTGCCTATTGACTTCCTAAGATTGTGTCCATGTATATTTTGTCATCGAATAAGGTACTGTAGTGTGTTTAAATGGCGTTCGTTCAGCATCCGGCTTTCTCTCCAAATCCCCTTCGTGTTACCGTCGTTCACGTAAAGAAGCAGCTCGTTCTGTGCTTAAAGCAACAACCGCTCACTAATCGGTAATGACACACCCATTGATCCAGTCGAAGTAGGTCTTACATTGCTAGCTTTTCATATATAAAGATTAGGATGAGTGGGACTACTTTGACGGCTATGTTAATTTCGCTAATTATCATCAATAGCCAACGCGTGACACAAGTCACGTGTTGATTCTCAGTGCACGCGCCGTGTCATCGCGCCACTCTTTTAGCTGCGTGGCAGCTTGGCGAAGGGCATGTTAGGCAGCATTAATTTCTTCCAAACGCTCACGAACGGTTGTGCGCGCGTGCGAGGGGTACAAAAGAAAGGCATATGGCAACGGCGCGATCGTAACCACTCGATCGCGCGTGGAGCGTGCACGCTTCTTTCTGCGGTGTACGCCCATGCAGTCGACGTGGCTTCGCATCACGTCGGCCCCCCAAGCGCTCCACGCCCAGCTTTGCCGATGCCGGTGGTCGCGGGAGCGGCCTAGCCGTCGAGCTACCGTGCGCTCCCAGCGAACGGCAACTATTATGTTTGTTATGCTAGCCCGCGCCATGGCTCGCGAGCACGTCCGATGACGTAAAAATGGGCCCCCCGGTGGTCTGGCGCGAACCGCGGCGTAAAGCGCGACTTCCTTTCGTCGGAGAGCGTGCTCCATCAAGAGAATGAAAGAAGGAAAGAGAGAAAGAACACGAAATGAAGAAAAATAAAAGAAAGAAATAGAGGGTAACTCCAGGAGCGAGGTGCAGAAAACGGGGTAGAGGGGAGAGTTTCCGGGAAAAAAAAATTCAAAGAAGGAGCAAAACTGAGGCGTAAATTCCCTGGTGTGTACGCCACGTAGACGCCAGACAAGGCTAAACAGACAATGCGAAGGTCGCGACTGTGCCCTTGCAACGCAACAATGTCAGTAACGAAAAAAAAAAGTATCGTGGGGCAAGACTGCACGTTTCTTTTTTTTTGTGTGTGTGTTTTTAGCTGTATCTCTCTTTTTGTGGAGTACGGAAAGAGTGCAGCTCGCAGAGAACTTGCGGGCTGCAAGTGGGAAGTGATGAAACTCAGTGCAATATCAAGTGTTCCTGTCTCTCGTGGCGGGCAGTGATCACGCGAGAAGTGAATCTCTGCTCGAGAAAAAGCCACGCACTTTTGTGACCCCGAATATTAAAGGCGTTAGCGCAATCTCCGGTAATATCGGTCTATACCCGTTCATATTTTCCTTCGATAAAACATAAAAGCGCCTATATAAGTATACGATCGGTTTTCAGAGATAATCAGTAGAAATATAATGTTGCTACGTATCCTTTCAGAAGATTGAGAACACTCGGCAAAAAAAAATTAAATAAAAAAAGCACCATTAATAATAATATTTGGCGTTTTACGTCCCAAAACCTCCATATGATTATGAGGGATGCCGTAGGGGAAGACTCCGTAAATTTGATCATTTGGTGCTCGTTAACGTGCACTAACATGGCAAAGTACACGAGCCTCTACCATTTCGCCTCCACAGAAATGCGATCGCCGTTACGGGATCGAACCCACGACCTTCGGGTCAGCAGCCGAGCACCGTAACCACTGGTGCATCCGCGGCATATCCATAAAGGCGCCACCTCTCCAACACATCATATCAATAAGAATATGCTAGTTAAATGCGTCAGGCTTACATTATTGTCTCATTGGGCAAGCTGCTTCTACCCGATGTGGCAGCTGAGCGGCTGACATGTCGCAGTGTTACGCTCGATGACGCGGGTTCGACTCCTGGTCACAGACACCGTATTTCCAAGGGAGGAATGGGGGAGGAGCGAAGTGCGAGAACACACGCGCACTTAGTAGTCTGCGCACTTAGTAGTCGGTGAGCCACTATCCAACGGCTGTGGTAGTGGCGCGGCCGCTGGATAGTGGCCCACTATGGCGTGCATTATGTTCATGTAGGATTTTAGTATGTAAAACACCAGAATTAAAACAGTAGCAGAGTGTCACCGTCCGTAAAGTGATGGGAAACCAGAGGGATCCACACGTACACATTTTACTTTAAGTACTTACTTTTTGAACAAACATTAAAAAAGGATATCCACAAAAAAAGGTACTGTCATCAATGTTACATCGCTAATGGCTGGTTCGAATTCGACATCGCTAACTAAGAGTGCAAATCACAACCTAATTTCGCTGCACGTAAAAAACAATAAAGTCCGAATTTACTTTCGTTGGTGGCAGTTGGGGTCCAGGGTTGCACTTGATTCTTGCTGGAGCCCTCGGGGCGTAGCCGTGGGAGCGACTTGAAACCAGGGACCGGAGTGTAGCCGATGTAGGTTTTGTCCAGACGGGGCTCACTGTGCGTCTTCCTTTCGCCCGAGTCAAGGTTCGACTTCCTCGAGCTCTAGGTCAGCTTCTTCGGAATTTCGCTGCCCTCTCTCAATATTCCTTCGGGGTCAATTGTAGGAGAGGAGCCTTTCTTCCTGCCGCGCCAGTGCGCACGGTGTTTACACTGAACTTTGCCCGGCGTCGGGACCGCGGGGCCCGCCCAGGGGGCGACTTCGTGTGTTATGCTGTACGATACGGGGCCCCTCTCACGAGGGCGGCCTCGAATTCGCACTGTTTGGCGACGCCTTCACTTCGCGCAAAGTCGCTGGGCATTTGATTATTTCAACGAAGTCCATTTGAATACGCACACTCATGACACTGAAAAACAATATTTTCAAGCTACTGCTTTTAAAGTTGTCTGTGATTTAGTCAGTTCTTTCTCGTCTAGCATCGTGCAGTAGCAGGCGGGGGCAAAGAGACGAGTTGTAAAAAGCCGCGTTGAAGTTATTTCCATCGAATAAATCATATCGATGAAATCAGATCAAGGTGTGACCCGTTGTGCCTCCATCAGAATTCGTGCAGCAAGAGCTTACTCCAGGAATTAATGTCCCAGGCTAACTTTAGCAGCTCGGGTTTGCATCCATCATTTCTTAATTTTTTTTTTCAAGTGTCTTCCAACTTGCCGCACATTTTCGTGCGAAATAGTACATAATACATAAAAAAATTGGTACTAGTTTCAGTGGATGCCCTTTTACTTACCAGCATCAGAAAAACATTGAAGAAACTACGCTAATATATAGCTCTCGGATTCCATTGCATACATTGACGTTCACAAGACAACTTGAAAACCGCTAGTTTTAGGGAACACTCATTCGTGACGCGTCATGTTCTTTTGCTACTCGGCATTTTTTTCGCCGAGGGTCAACGCGATTGCGGCGAATTTAGCAACCATCGCGATGGATGAAGAACTCTCGTGATTCATATGGTACTGGCACATAGGTACCAGCCTAGCATCACTCCTGAGTTACAAACGTGGCTACTTTACCATAATTGTTCCGCTTCAGCTCAATAGCTGACGTTTAATCAAAGAGGGCATAAAGTCATATTTCATATTCCCACCACCAGACATCGTCATTATCCGAATATACTAATCCTTCTTTCAATTCAATCTTTGACATGCCAGTTCTTCAATCAATTAATCAATCAATCAATCAATCAATCAACCAATCAATCAATAAAACAATAAATCGATTAACCATTCAATCAATCGATGTTTCTTTTCTCATGAAAAATACGAGCTTGAAATACTGATTCAGAGGGAAGTCCCATATCACATTAAAGGTTTTAAGGGTACCTCACGTTGGAAATCGTGAACAGGTAGACTCAAAATTATGGCAAAGGCAGCATTCCATTTAAGTTATGCTAGTAGTTTTCGCGCTTTATTTTTCCCATTTAGGACCATTTCCGTGCCATACCACTGCTTCTCCCGCGCTGTGGCACTTTGACACTGCGCAATTTTCAAGCGCTATTATTTGCAGCTTTCCGTCATCCTTCGTCGATCTTCCTTACATAGATCTCTTCAAGTGTTATTCAAGCAGCTAATTAGTTCTTAGTTTTTAATGTGGGACGCTGAACACAAGCCTGCCTATGTATGTAGGAGACCTAGGTGATTCTTGTTTCCTTTTTAGTGTTGGAACTCGCCAGCTCAAAGGAGACGCAGGCTTTTCTTTTCGCTTCCCCAAAGGCGGTGCTGAATATAGAATGAAAAGCGAATACTGACTGCATTCCGGACCTGCGGGAAAAAAATGGGGTATTGCAGCCGACGAAGTGGGCTGGTTTTCTTTCGCTGTAGCGGCTTGCCCCAATTCCTACCATCACTCAAGTTGGGTAACAGTGTAAACAAGTTCGCAGCGCCGGCCTTTAGCGAAAAGATGTGGCTACAAGAACAAAGTTAAAAAAATTGGGCAGAGGG
This sequence comes from Rhipicephalus appendiculatus, assembly GCA_030522465.1. Lineage (NCBI taxonomy): Eukaryota > Metazoa > Arthropoda > Arachnida > Ixodida > Ixodidae > Rhipicephalus > Rhipicephalus appendiculatus. The sequence goes on along the minus strand of JALIZH010006589.1, from coordinate 194,827 downwards.
TTGAGCGATGAGAAAAGAAAAAAAAACTGCCTTAGGTTACCGGGCAATAATAGTCAGTGGAATGCCAAGCAGTTTGTGCAACACAAAGTGAAACCTTCCAGGCAGCAGTAACAAATGGCTCGGTCGGTTTACTCTGCCAATGAGAAAAAGCAAACAAGAGCGCTTCTCTTTCTGGCTTCGAAGTAACTCTGCTTCATAGCGAGTCGCGCGCGCGTTGCGAAATTGAGCCACCCGCAGTGTTGACCAGGTCCAGTCTACCACAATAGTTTTTGCTTCAGTGCTGAAGTGACGCCACTCTTTTGCACGAATATTCATTAATATTGTTGCACTCTCAAACGCCCGTCGGCGCACAAGGAACCCGTTCAAATGGTGATAAAAGAAACGCGAACAGCACCTCGATTTTTTTTTTTAACATCGCGTGATATGATGTCATTGGGATTTATGAACTATCAGCTCACCAAAAACAAAAAAAAACAAAAAAAAACTCGCACACATCTCCCCGTAAGGGAACCCTGAATAGTATGCGAAACACTCGGGATCGTTCTTATCGTAAATAACCCGTGACATTGCCCACTCGCGCATGTAAATGAAGTGACAACGCGTGTGTACAGTATATACAATGTGTTTTTGCCGTTGTTGTCGGCGTTGACGCTTTGCCTTCCGCGGGCGAGAGCGCGTTCACGATCGTTTTCATCCATGGCAGAAAGAGAACTTGTGGTCTGGAACGCTCTTATTCTTCATCGTCATCAGCGTCATCGCCATCGTCATGGCTTATAATGGTTACCTTGCATGTGCTGTGCCGTGATGGCAGCGTCATCGTCTTCGTCATCTGGCTACGGTGGACAATGGGGGGGGGGGGGGGGGGCAGACCTCGTTCATAAGATGCTTCGCATCTAAAAAATATGCAAAATGGCATGTTGGGCGAGATTGGTACGTGTTCATATTTCTGGTATCCGACCGTTCCGTTGATGTTTCGTTGTCTGCGACTCTTTTCCCTGTGTTAGCTGTGCTTAAGGCAGAAGGTATGGGCTTGTTCTTTTCCTCTGAAGTCCTAGAGCACGACTCCCTGCAATTTCTTGATCCTGACGTTTGGTTTAAGGGTTCCCATATTTGCTGGTGTTATTAACCGCGCTCAGGAACACCGATTCATAACTTTCGATCAGCCCACTCAGATGTGGTAAAAAGGGGCATCCCTTTCACTTGCCCAAGGTCCGCTCTGGAACAAGCATGCCAACATGTGGTGGGCTCTAGTTTTGCAAAGCAGGTAGCAAGAGTACAGGAATCAGGGTACCCAGCTTGCACACTCGTGGCTGTCTGCGATAAGATGATCGCAATTTTAAATGGACGTCTTGCACGGACGGCCAATGCTGATGTCAAAGAAAAGAAAAAGAACTTCGCAGTCAATCCGTACGTGCATAAATTAGCGTATGGGTTAAAAAACGTTGGTTCCCGCTACGGTCTCGATGTTGTTTTCAGGGCTCGCAATAAATTGGCAAGAAGGATAACAAAAGAAGCTGATAACAAAAGAAGCTGGGGAAAAAGATAAGCCTGATGTTAAAACGTGTACTGTGAACCATACAAAAAAAAAAAAAACTGGGGAAGGACGCAGCATGTAAGAAAGGGTGTTTCAGCTTCACTAACGTGAAACCTGGGGAGGGGTGAAGCATGCAGTGTTCTGAGACATATTTCTTTGATGAGGCACTAGTGGTACCAAGCGTGAAACCGGGAATGTAGGGAAGGGTGTTTCCGCTCCACTAATGTCGTCTGAAAACTGCGTCATAATGCAGCTTACCCTAAGGTGGTGGTTCTTCTTTCTTTCTCTTTCTTCGTCTTCTTCTTCTTCCCTACATGCCCGCTCTCAGTTCCCTACGGCATGTAGGGAAGGGTGTTTCAGCTCCACTAACGTCGTTGGCTATTTGTTGGGGTAACTGTTGCCTTCTTCATTTTTAGTGGACCGGTGGCAAGTTGTGGGATATACCCAATTTTTGTGGCGCATGCCCGTTTATGACGGACCGTGGCTACATGACACACCGTGACATTAGACGCCGACAAGCCGAGACCCTAAGGTGCTTCGCACCTAATAAGTTTGTGACACGTGCAGTCGGAGTTGTTTATTGCATTCCATTATCTTGCGGTATTTGCCATATTGGGCAAACGAGCTGCTCTATTAATGAACGTCCGCGGGAGCACTATCTGTGTTCACAGAATGATTCTCCTGCTCATTTGGTATCTCCCTGTTCCCAGTGCGGTTGTACACCCGGTTTTTCAAACACCACTGTATTGTGTCAGCTCTATGACCAGCTCACCCGAGAAGTCTCAGAAGCTTTTCACATAAGCAAGTCTCATGAATCTTGTGTAAGACAACCCTCAGTGATGTTGCACAAAAAAAGAGTTTTATTTTATTGATGAGCATATGACTTAGAAATTTTTTTCCTCACTTGACATGCACGGATTTAGGCTTACAGGTTCATCTTATCTTCCAAATAAACTTTCAGTTGTGAGTGCAGCGCTGTGTGTCTTCCCTATCTTTCCTGTCTACCTCTCTTTCGTGCGATGTCCTTTTTTTTTTTTCAAGTATCATTAAGAAAGGACAGGGTGTGGATCCCGAAGCACTCTCCGCGATAATTTATTACTTTGTTGCACTGAATCTCTTATACACTCCTCCACGACAGTGCGACTGCCAATGTAGATGAAGGCCTAGGTCAGGAAGATGCGGAAAATAAGTGGAAGTGATGCTAGGGATGCTGCGGACGAGAATCTTTATATGAGTATAGTCGGTCCTGCAGCGTCACAAAGACAGCCGTGATTTCGTAAGTTGACGAAGAATCTTGAAGATGTGAGCAAAACTCATTTAGGGAGACCCAGTATGCTACCAAGTTGTATGCAGTGCACAAACGCGAAGAACGTACAGCAGCGTACAAAACGAGGCGAAAAAGATGAGATAGTTGGAAAGCACTGCACGAGCTGTTGTTTGACCTCGAAGAAACAGAGGAACAAGCAGTCAAGCAGTATCCCCGCTGCTTAATTCCTTTTAACGTGCGCGTTAACCCGGTAACAGTTTTGAGAAGGCTCTGAAACACTAACAATAGTCCTTATGTATGATGCTCAACACTGTTCACTTGACATCGAAGATTATAATAAATAGTAATTGTGGGGTATAACATCCCAGAACCAGCCCTTAGATTATGCTTGAAGCTGCAGAGGCATTGACTGCGCTTTCTTTTACGTTGAATGGGCCCGTCGAGGTCAATACGGGAGAATTCATCGTTTGACGTTTTAACGCATTTTTTGTCTCTATTTCTTGAACCTCATCGATATTTTTCGAAGCTCACGACGCGACCCTGAAGCATATAGATCTATGACTATCGCCTTAAAAGTCACGTTAAGACAAAACCTATAGCTCCAACATGTTGAACTTAACATCAAGCAGACAGTACGCGCCTGAAAATAAAATAATAACAAAAGGCGCGAGGTTATTACTTTTTACAAACAATTCTGCTTCTTTAAAAATGAAGGGTAGGCGCACTCGCGTCAGTTTCGGCCTCTGCATTATTCAGCAGGCACGCTCTTTTCGGAGATCCCAGTATCGCCTCGCACCGCGGAATAGGAAACGTTTGCCGCCGATGGAATGACGCCCATTAGAAATGCAACCCTAGCTTCCGTTATAATAGAGTGCGCTTCTACACTGCGGGTCGTTGCGTTAGACGAGCGTCGGTCATCGACGTGCGGCGGGCGTGTTACCGAATTCAATTACGACGGCGCGCGGTGAAGCGTGCGGGTGGTTGGCGAAGCGGCGATGGCGTAGAATGCCGTCCTGAGCGGGAATGCGCGAGATGCGCTATGATCGCTATGAACGGCTTGTTGCGGTGGGCATCCAAACGGAAATTTCGATCGGGGAATGCTAAACTCGTGTATGCCATCCTGCGTGCATCGGTCAGTAAGGGTAATTTCGAGGAATTAGCCGACACTGAGTGCCGCGTATGAGCGGTAAATTGTGAAAATACAGCTTAGTGTAGGATCAGAAAGGAGCAACTTGACGCCGGGCGTCAGATAAGTTTGTTTAGTCGTCTACAGGCATCGGACCTAATTATATAACCTTATAATTACCTATCTTGACATGTACTTCCCAAACGAAACTGCTTTTTAGAAGTCTTTAAACAATATTAAGGTAAACACGTAGCCATGTCGTAAAGCTTCTACGATGATTCGATATAATAATGATTTCTGGAGTTTTACATACTTAACCCACGATATGATTGTGAGGCACCCAGTAGTGGGGGTCTTCGGCAATTTCGACCATGTGGTATTCTTTAACGTGCAGTAACATCGCACAGGACACGGGCCTCTAGCATTACGCCTCCACCGAAATTTCGACGGCTGTGGCTGTGATGCAATCCGCCACTTTCGGGTTCGTAGAAGAGCGGCGCAACCACTGTGCCACCACTTCCCGGTCTGGAACCTGAACCAGTACTACTTTGTGGTTTGAAGTACAGTAGCCGCACACACGGAGGACGCCTAACAAGTAATGGTAGGATGCAGAGCAAACTTAGCCCAACTTAGCGCGGGTACGCTTAATGCTACATAAGCTCCAAGAAAAATCGTGCCAGGGACATGGACCATTGAGTAAGCTGGTACACATGAACGGGAAAGATGCTGCAATATGAACACGCTGCTATATAAACGGATGCTCGCAGCTGCGAGCCTCGCCTTGTGGCAGAGATCCAGAGCAGGTGCTGCTGGCTAGTGCTGAAAGGCAGCCTTCTTCGCTGTTCGTACCTGCGCTTGGCACGGAACTGAAACAAGCTAACAAGCAGCCATTGCAGGCTGCCAGTCACGCGTCTCTTTTGCCCCGTATTTAGCACCTAAGAATAACACTGGTGTCCCACGGGCACTTTCGATCGCGATCAAGGCCGATCCCTGCATGATCGGACTTCTTGATTGCGATCAACGAGCGAATCACTGCTACACGGTCCATCTTAATCGGGATCTAGTTTCCAGCTTAATCGAGATCGAGTTTGGCGCGGACGTCAGCCAGATTTTCATCACGGAGCCATATCGTGATGCGCCGATCGCGATCGCCTTGATCCTAATCGAACCTGATCACGATTAGAAGTGACCATGTAGCAGCGCCTGATCGGGACCAGTCCTGATCGTGATCAAAGGTGCCCGCATGACACCGGTATCAAATGAAAGGTCCTCCCCACAGCTGCCGCTGCCCCACCCAGAGAAAATTTGGGTAGGCTTCTCATCCAATCGTATTCGTTCATTTCCGTGACGTCAAGCATTTGTCGCGTATTTTAGCTAGCACGTGGTCCTCCCATACGATCACATGTCGCGCCGATGGTTGTTGGTCGAAAAACTTACTGGCAAATCTCAGCAAAGATTCTGACATGACTTCTCGGAGAAACGTAGTATTAAATGCGAAGCATTTCTTAGCGAACTTCGGCGACTTTGAGCGTATCTATCTATCTATCTATCTATCTATCTATCTATCTATCTATCTATCTATCTATCTATCTATCTATCTATCTATCTATCTATCTATCTATCTATCTATCTATCTATCTATCTATCTATCTATCTATCTATCTATCTATCTATCTAGCCGCCTACGACTTTGTGCTCTCCTGGCCGTATCGTTAATGGGATTTATACCAAATTTGGTACGGCATAACATGACTGTATGATGAACATATATGGCTGGTCATATCATGAAAATCATGACTAACTTGTCATGAAAAGTATGATTTACATGCCACGCTCACGGCGCGCTCGCGGCCATTTCGTTAGCTTGATATACACCGAATTTGGGATAGAGTGACGTGAATGAATAACGAACATAAATGACAGGTGGGAATATGCAAATAGTGACGTGCATGTCATGAACAACATGATTTGCATGCCACGCTCATGGTGCGCTCGCGGCCGTTTCGTTAGCTTGATATACACCAAACTTGGTATTGAGTGACGTGACTGCATGACGAACATAAATGACAAGTGGTAATATGGAAATCATGAAACGTCGTGAGCGACATGACTTGCATTCCACGCTCATGGCGCGCTCGCGGCCGTTTCGTTAGATTGATATACACCAAATTTGGTATTCAGTGACACGACTGTATAACGAACATAAGTGGCAGGTGGTAACATGAAAATCTTGACATGCATGTCATCTACAACGCCATTTACATGCCACGCTCATGGCGCGCTTGCGTCCAATTCGCTAGCTTGATATACACCGAAATTGGTATTGCGCGACGTGACTGTATGACGAACATAAATGAAAGGTCTTCACATGTAAAACATGACATGCAAATTATGTAAAGCATGATTTACTCCTTCCTGGCTGCTTCGCATTACATCGATTCCCACAGTGCGTGGGATCTGCCGGCATTTTTTTAAGTGGGGATGGTGAACCTTTTAATTAATAATATGCGTGGTATTTACATCAGCGGCGAAAACGTACTTGCGGCTGCAACGAAAACCACTCAGAACTACTCTCTTGCGCCAATTAATAGCAAGCGCGCCTCTGTTCTCGGGGGCTGAACTTGTATTTATTCGTTAGGATTAACTACGCCGCCTGCTCTCAGGTATTTACAAAAGCTGTGCGTTAAGCCAACTTACGCCCGAGACGAAATTAATGGTGCTTGAATAGGTCGATGAGGTGTGAGGGGGGCTTGCATATTATTTACACTCCGGTAACGTTTTAAAACCGCGAGCACGAGTGAACTTGTTTGGCCAGTGGCGCATAAACACCGCCATTGTTTTCGCACAAGCGAGGTGAGATCTATACGGCCCTTTCGGGAACGGTGTAATAAAAGGTACAAACACAAAAACAGTTTGCGCGAGATACCTGCGACATGCAGGGCACCCATATGTTGTTGACTGGCTATTCAATATCTGCCATGCTTGCCGTCAAAATTGGGCAATTGCTATTTTATTCTAAGGGAAGACTAATGGTCGCTCGAAAAGCGAAGTCCAGCAATGTAATTTAAACCACACGCGTAGAACGCATTGCCTCATCACAGAACTTTAGAGGAACTTTCTTGTATTATTTGCAAACTTTTCCGGCGATGCTTTCACTACGGAGAGTACCGGCGAAGAGTTTAGAAATAAAGACCATAAAGTGTTACAGTTACAGCGTGATTGGTACACGAATACATAAAGTGCTTATTGCTCTTTAAAGTATTGCGAATGAAAACTTAACTACGTCTTATCGAAAATGTTGCGTTGGGACTGTGCGGTGGGCAGTGAGCACCTCACTGATCTCAGTGTTCCCACAAACTGGGACCGCATACCACGGACTTCCCACGTGTCTTTTGTCATGTCATCCATCCATCGGCATTCGTCGACACGTCCACAAAGCGGCTTACGATAACCACGTTGGCCTACATTTGTACGCTCGGATACCATCTTTAATCCGCAGCCACATGGACCGCATCTAGACCGGGTTTTCAGCGCGATTACCGCGCATCGGTAAAGGACGTGTCGATGTCGAGAGAACCCGCGTTAAGAATAAATGTCATATGGTTAAAAGTAGTACATCAAAGAAACAGTAGCACCTAACCAAAATTTCTTAAAATTATAAGAATTGTTGGGGTTTAACGTCCCAAAACCACGATATGATTATGAGAGACGCCGTAGTGGAGGGCTCCGGAAATTTCGACCAACTGGGGTTCTTTAGCGTACACCTAAATCTAAGTACACGGGCCTCGAGCATTTCCGCCTCCATCAAAAATGCGACCGCCGCGGCCGGGATTCGATCCCGCGACCTTCGGGTCAGCAGTCGAGTACCTCAACCACTAGAACACCGTGGCGAGTTATAACTGGAATTTCTACACGAGAATTTGCATTCGTCCGGGCAACAGCTGCTTCCCTCGATATGGTCTGTGTATTTGCCTGTCCAGTTTATGGGACTTTCGCGACAGTATTGTGTACTTCCTATGAAGAATTTTCTTTGTTTCTGGCAGCTGCGTGTGCGTAGGTCATTGACAGTTTAGAAGTAAGGTGAGGGCAGGTCAAATCAACTTGAAAAGTGTAGACATTTTTAACATTTTCGTATCCGCTACGAAGTCCTCATATTCCCCTTACCTACTGGTTTGTGCTCCCCACTCTTGGGAGCTCTGAAGAACCTGCCAAGGAAATTAGCTGTCACTAGGTGTGTCATCATTTTCTTTATCCTCCTATTCTTTTTTTAGATGCGAAGCGTCTTATGGCGAAGTTCAATCCGGTGGTGGTGGTGGAGGTGGTGGTGGTGGTGTGCGGCCGACCACCCTTACTGCGCATGCGCAAGCCCTTTCAAAAAAAAAATAAAGATAAAAAACCTCCTCTCCCCCCTCTCTCTCCTCTAGGCATCCCTCCCCGCGGCGACCACACTCTCACTGCGCATGCGCATCCCCTCCCTCTCTCCCCTCTTACGCTCCCCCCCTCTCTCCTCTAGGCATCACTCCCTGCGGCGTCCACACCCTCACTGCGCATGCGCGTCCCCCCTCTCTCGCCTCGCGAAGCCGGCGCAGGCAGCGTCTGCTATCGAGTTTCTTGGTTGAAAAAACCGACTGCTCGAGCTGCACAACCGCTCACTGGCCATCCCGCATATATGGCACTGGATCTTGACCTGCAAGGTAGTGCCGGTGGGAGATTTCTCCTGTGCGTTGTTGAACAATAAAAATTCGCAGCGTGCGCGTTAACCAAAAGCGGACTGCGGGTCTCTGTGTCCAGTCGGAGCCTTCTGTCTCTCATTGCCCATTAGCAGCGATTGGCATGTTCCAGCAGGAAACACCGGTCTATCACTGCGTGATTGCGCCTCCCCAGGTTTCTCTCCTGCGCAACGCTGCGATGAGCGCCAGCGTCAACGCCGCCGCCAGTGTAAGCGTTAGCGCCCGCTGCTTTGCATCTACACATGGTTCCCTTTAGCGGGAGATGGTGTAATTTTCATTTATTAGTTCCTATTTCCATTTTGCTACATATCAGGTAGTCCTTCTTGCCCCTTCGGGTTCTAAGTGCTTGTCCTTTTTCAGAGCAGACTGTCCTGGCACGCTGGCCTGTTCAGTGGTTAGCATGACAAGGTGCTATTGAAGTTTTTACGCCAGAGTGGCCTATTAGAAAGACTTCGATATTCCCAGCAGACCCCCCTCCCCCCCTCCCCCCCCCCCTTTCAACACAAAACACTTCTGCATTTTTTCATGCGTTTGCTAGCTCCCTCAGCTATCATTTTCGTTATTATTTTTCTGCTTCCCCGAATGTGCAGCATCATATCCAAAGGTTCTCTTATCATTAAGCTTCCTGCCCTTTCCTTCTCATTTCCCTTTCTATTCCTTGCTGTTTTTCGAGTTCTCAACACAAAAACCATCAGGAAATGGCGATTCTCACTTCATCTACGCCTAAGTGAACACTCACAACTCTAATGAAACGCGCAGCGACAACATCACGCCCCCCATAAGAATGTTGTCTTTCTGTTAGCACCTTTAAAAAAATTACTGAACAGCTGAAATCGTCAGCATAAATGTTGTAACAGGTTCGAATACACCGCAGAAAACGCCGCGACCAAACTTACCTGTTCACGTCGTCTTTGTGCTCTTTATTTTCCTTGGGCGGTACTGCGTGTGATAATCCATAAAACTTTAGCTGTAATCGTTCACTGCGGACGCCATGTACTTACAAGCTATGCCAGCACCCAACGACGTACTATACGTTAACGAAGTAAGCGTTGCTGAAAGTCTGTTACCAGGCATAGGAACGGCCATTCCATAACACTCTCGCGAACTGTTTGGCCGTACTTTAATAACGACCAACGTCACTCGCTAATGTAGTTTTCGCATTCCTGTTCACGATTAACGCGAACACTACGAATTTTTTCGCTTAATTTTTCCTGGATACGGAAAACATTAAGCCGCAATGCTTACCTGCATGCCTTAAATGAACATGACGTAGTTTTTTTTTTCCTTTCTTTTTAACAGACGGCTACTTCTGCATCGTGAATCGGGAAGAAACTAATAATATAGCAAGTACACAAACTTACCGCGCATGGCGCCCAGAACTTTTATTCCCACGTGCCATTAGCGACTTATGCGTTGAGCGTTTCCACTATATCATCTCTCCTTCCATTTGGGTATTTTTCTTATGGAGCAATATGGCGCGTAAAATACTACCACGAGGCACTCATCGCTCATAAATAGCTGACCGCGAGCCCTAGCGAAAGCACGAACTTTCAAAAGCACATTCGATAGCATACAAAACTACGCCCTTTTGAAACTTCCATGGACACGTGCGCCCCACTTTGAACACTGGAAAAGTACCGAATTGAAGTTTGTTAGCGAAAGTTTGTTATCCTGAAGGTCCAATCGGTTAATCAAATGACGTGCCAGAACATGTTTCGAAGCGGGCAGTAGTTTTTCTACATCCGGACTCTCTTGTGTTGCGTGTATGCATAGTACCTGCTGTGTGTGTGAAACTTATCGAGCGCGCACTTCATTTTGGCGCGTACTTCATCATCCCGGGACAGACGAACCCAATTCTCGCAAAGTTTAATCACTTCTAAACATATATGCGCGAAGTTGCAATTATTATTATGATTATTTTTGTCCTAACCAGGCCAGTGCTGTTTAGACTCTCACGATTGATTATCTTTTCTTGATCATACAAAGTTGGCCCAAGTATGCCTTCTCATTAGGGCGTATGACACGCCCACATATACTTTCCTCATCCAGAAGAGGAGGAGGAGAAGGAGGACATGTTGCTTGCTGCAGGAGGGCCTAGCCTTTTAAATGATGGCGGCCATTTCTTCGCCCAAGCGTCACTTAACTCTTTCGACTGTGGCCTGAAGGCGGTTTGCGTTACAGCTGGTAACACAAGGCCTAATTACTGGCGAACATTAATTAAGATTGGGCGCGACATTATTCCAGGTTGACCCTACACAGCTCACCATTTACCTACGCTTTGTAGCCGTGTATAGGGGAGGAACTTCAAAGTTAGTCTGAGCATACTTTTCTTAAATATACACTTTTCTCCCATGAATGAAACATCAATAAGTTTTTGCCCTTTTGTTCTGCTAAAGCTCCTGTGGTTATTCGCCCCATCCCCTCTTTCCCTCCTTTTCAACATATGTCTGCTTATAATGACGCCATTGGTGGCAGCCAACCTTCACTTAGCATTTACAACGAGAACACTTTGTTGAATATGGAACACTTTGTTTGCGGTATATTCTGCGCTGAATATTGCGGGATTGTCGCTGTTCGTATAAGGCTTCATTTACAAATTCCTGTGGGGACTGCACGCCTGTATCAATTGGTTACGCTCGCGCAGCTCAGCTATGACATCTACGCCACAGACGTGAGGTGTGTTTAAAGAGGTGGCACGCGCCTTGAAGGTCCAATGTGACGTAGACGTAGGGGTCATGGTGTCACAGTTATAGAAGGCTACGCAACTGGATGGCCGTAGCCTATTCATTTATTTATTTTTTTATTTAAAATGTCTTAAAGACCTCTGTTGAGGCATTGTGTAAGGGGGGGGGCAGTAGAAAAAGTGAGATTCTGTAGCAGTTTCATAATACAACATGCATGAACAGCATTCATGTACCAGATAACGTAAGGAGCAGATCAATACAAAGCAATTAATTAGTTAATGCAGCACTGGTAACAAAAAAGAAACCAACAACACTAGCAAAGATAAAACATATAATAAGGAAGTAATCACACGTGGTATTATCTATAAAGTCATGTAGTCAATGAAAATTGAAATTTTATACATTACGGTTCGCATAGAAAAAAAGGGAAAGAAAGAGAAAAAAAAAGCGACACTACGCTACTATAAAATGAGGAATCTCAAAAAATATTACAGTAACACAGAGAGCACACAGCGGTAATGGCCACATCTTGACACTTCGTTGGCCAGATAACTGGTCAATGCGTCACGGAATGCATCAGTGTTTTTCAGACATGCGATGCCCCTGGCAGGGAATTCCAACATCGGACTGCACGTGGTAGCGCAGAGCAGTCGATTGCACGTGTTGATACGTAAATGCGCGTATAGCTAAAATGATTATGAAGCCTGTGTGGCGTGAAGTAGGGTCGCTTCAAGCATGCTAGGGCTCGAGATGAATGAATGAATTTGTGAAACAGTGTCAGCAGGGCAATGTCGCGGCGAGTACTCAAAGATTGCAATGAAAGGTTAAGTTTGATTTGTGTGACACTAGACTGATAGCTGTAATCGTTAGAAATGAAGCGGCTTGTCCTGTTCTGAATTCGTTCCAATATGTCGGTAAGGTATTTCTGGTGAGGGGACCGAATAGAGGAAGCGTACTGGAGTTGAGGGCGAACGATAGTTAGGTATGCTAGTTTGCGAACATTCGAAGAAGCATTTCTTAAGTCTCGTATCAAGTAACCCAAGGATTGGGAGGCTTTGGCTGAAATGAAGGTGATTTGTTCTGACCAAGAAAAATTTGAATTGATTATAAAGCTTAGATACTTGTAATGTGTAGCGATAGCAACAGCGTCTTTATTGATATTGTATGAATACTGTGAAGGTGCAACCTTCCGAGTAAATTACATTCCTTTACATTTTTACGCATTCAATCTCATTCGCCATTTACTGCACCACTTACTAATTTGTTCGAGGTCATGCTGAAGAACCAGATGGTTGTCTGTATTTACTATCGCAACTTTGGTGACAGCAGAAGCGACGTTTCACTCTCTACGCTTCCTCCAGCTATATATATAGACACTTGCTGATAGCGAATGCACGCATGCTTTCGGCACCTCCCACTTCGTGAGCTACTTACAGTGTCAGAGCTTGTGTTGCGTACTTACAGGTATCCATATAATAATAATATCTGGGGTTTAACGTCCCAAAACCACGATATGATTATGAGAGACGCCGTAGTGGAGGGCTCCGGAAATTTAGACCACCTGGGGTTCTTTAACGTGCACCTAAATCTAAGTACACGGGCCTCAAACATTTTCGCCTCCATCGAAAATGCAGCCGCCGCGGCCGGGATTCGATCCCGCGACCTCCGGGTCAGCAGTCGAGCGCCATAACCACTAGACCACCGTGGCGGGGCAGGTATCCATATCCTATACGTAATTTCATTGATTTCGCGGTGCTCCTCAGGACTATCTTAATAAAGTTCATTGTCTGTCTGTCCCCCCCCGCTTTACGATAGATAGTCATGTGTTGTGAAATTTCCTGCAAACTGTGGCGCTCGAAAATCTTTTGTCACTCTTTTTTGGGGAAGTTTGGGTGCCCACTTCTTTCCTTACAATCGGACACCGCCGCGAAATGGAATACTTATTTAATTCATTATTTAAAGGCTAATATTGTGAAAAAAGAATAACGGCTTGTAACTTGCAGAGCTCTTTCATATACTAAGGGGCACGGGCTGTCATGACATTTCATTCCAGGAATACCATTTTGGAAACGCATTGGGAAGGTTGAATGGGGTCACACAACGTAATGCTGTTCATTCATCTCGCTTAAGAACCCGTTTAGTCACTCTCTTCAAAAAGTGCAACCCTCGCAACAAACGAACAGTGTAAAATGTAGTCGTTTCTCACCATGTCTTCAGCGACAAAGTTCTTGAGCAATGAACCGTTCACTTTCTTAAAACAGGATCTTAATATTGCGAGTCCTTTAGCCTAGCGAAAGAGACCCATACGGTGTGCGCACGAGGGGGGGGCAGAGGGGGCGGCCACCCCCCCCTCCCCCCCTCTTTAGCCACCTTAGGGAGGGGGGGTGCAAAGTCTGCCCCATACATTGACTTCATAGGGAGGGGGGGGGGGGCGCTGCGACGAACCTTGGTCCCCGCCCCCTGAAGGGGAACCCTGCGCACGCCTATGGAGAGACCACCTGATATACTTGGCATCTGATATTTACGGCATCTCTGTTGCCAAGGCTGTCCTAAGCTATGGCTATTAGAGCAGGTGATAAAACTGCCATACAAGCAGCCCAACAGAGCTTCTGCAGGCTCGTATAGTGCTGAACGGAACTGACAGAGCAATCAAGTTCATACCTCGTGTGGCGCTCAAGAAATTAAACTCTCTGGGTTCTAGCTTTCGCGAGCGAACGAAAGTGTCTTGTACATCTTGGTCATGTTAATGAAACCATTATCGTTACGCACGATTATTATAAGATTGGCAGCAATGTAACTAATGATTTCGTTTTCATGACCTCGCGAGTATCATGATATACGACAGCGGGCGTGCAACAAGACCATAGTGATTTAACCTGAATGTATTACTGCAGGAGATAAGGGCTCTTCATTGGCTGACGTTGACAGTAACATAAAGAGCGTTCAAGGGAGGTACTTGGGATAACAGTGCAGACAAATTTCGGAAACACTCATTCTCACACCCTGTATTCCTGACCCATAAAAACCTTTTTTTTTTTTGCAATTCTCTTGCGTACACATTCGTCTATTGCCTTTTGAGCCACAGTTGTAAAAAACCTATTTCCGATAGTGCCCGTTTCCTTTCGCTATAGATAATATATAGAATAACCCTTTTCTTTCTTGCTCCATTTTTTTTTTTTTTTGCATAAGTGGACAAACAGTCATCCCCCCTTCACACGTCTGTGCTCAGGAAGCTTTGCTACTGCCAATTGCCTGCGATCGAAAAGCAGTGCCGCCGTACGGTCACGTTCCCCGCCACCCTAGATATAACTAGCGCCTCCGCGTAGTGCGTGACTCGTTCCTATTGCAGGTACGAATCAGGTCGAGCTACTAATGGGGAGGTGCTTCTAGCCTCGCGTATTGCGTGTGCCTTTCATAACAAGCTCCATCGTATGGGACAGGCAATAAAAGAAAAAAAAACATCGCCGCACGGTGCTGTTTTACGAGCAGCGCACGTAGCCCGAGATGACGCTGCCATCGCGGTCCTGAGCTGTGCTCCCTGTCTCCCACTGAGACGTCGGCTGCAGCATTCGTGGGTGTGTGTTCCTCTACGGCTGTCGCGAACGACAACGAGCGGAGGAGAATAAGTTTTGGGCGCTTCCGCTTCAACGGGCACGCAGGCTTCCTATGGCACGTGGACGCATTGTTGGCACAAAACCGCGAAGACAGGTCGTTATATGGATTTCCTCGTTTGTCCATCTCGGTCGCCTACCTTCGGGGTTTACGACATTGGCTGGCCAAGAAGCGTCGCATATGGATTCGAGATACGACAGAAGAAATGGAAGTGGCTGTACAAACGCCGTTTTTATGTTGCTATAAGGACGGAAATAGCGTGGTCTCATTGAAAATTGTTCGTTTAAGGCGACTGGCGGTGACATGCACACGGGGCACTCATGCCTTTTGGAGAGCTGCACACACGGCACATTTGCAAGTGTCTGTTGAAGTCTGCAATTGAAGCAGTTCGGCTAAGCGTTGTCGAGAGGGTTACGGTGAAGGCTTGTTTTATGTCGCCTAGAAGATCTAGAAAGAGCTTCTCGATCGTCTTATTGACGCATTTTGCTGAAGCCTAAACACAAAGCACGCGCATCGGTTGTATTTAGACTCTAATTACGAATTGAATACGTCTGATAATCCATCATAGCGTAACTCAGGGGTCATAGCATTGCGCTGTTAAGGTCGAGGCGTTCGGACGGCGTTAACGGCCGCGCTTAGATGCAGTCATCCGCCTTCTAAACCTGTTCATGCTTGTCCCACTACTGAAATAAAGGAAAAGTAAGAAAGAAAACCTGAAACAAGGTCCGATATATTGTATTTTGATATTGTAACACTCACGATGAGTTATCACACCACCATAGTTCGACATATTCTTAATGTTCATAAGCACTTCTATGCCGACTCAACGAGAAAATTGCGTGTCCATACGTCACTCTGTCACATAAGGCGAAACGCCATAAAAATTAAATGTATTCAACAAAATAAATTTTTTTGGCGATGCTGGGTTTCGAACCTAGGGTCCCACGCTCAAAAGCCTAGTGTCTTAACCACTGGGCTCAACACCCGCTTTTTTTTTCTTTGTTACAGGAAAACGAACCGATACACTCGCATTGACGTTTCAAAAATTAGTAACCAGGCATATTCGAACACATATAAAAGACATGAAATCAGTCTGGGGTCTTACAAGAGCGTTCATATATCCCAAATAATTGAATTATTTCTTCCTGGAAGATGTTTTATGTTGATCGCGCAGGTAAAACATCCCTATCTCATCAAAATTCGTGTCTAGTTCATAACATTAAATTCTAATTAGCGCAGATTTGACATAAGACATAAAAAAAATTACACCATCTCCCGCTAAAGGGAACCATGTGTAGATGTGAAGCAGCGGGCGCTAACGCTTACACTGGCGGCGGCGTTGACGCTGGCGCTCATCGCAGCGTTGCGCAGGAGAGAAAAATGGGGAGGCGCAAAGCAGACAGTGATGGAGCAGTTTTTCCTACTAGAACATGCCAATCGCTGCTAATGGGCAATGAGAGACAGAAGACTCCGACTGGACACAGAGACCCGCACTCTGCTTTTAGTTAACGCGCACGCTGCGAATTTTTATTGTTCAACAACGCACAGGAGAAATCTCCCACCGGCACCACCTTGGAGGTCAAGATCCATTGCCATATATACGGAGTGGCCAGTGAACGGTTGTGCAGAGCGAGCAGTCGGTTTTTTTCAGCAAGAAACTCGCTAGCAGACGCTGCCTGCGTCGGCGTCGCGAGGCGAGAGAGGGATTAGCGTAGGAGAGGAGAGAGAGGGGGTGACACGCATGCGCAGTGGGAGTGTGAACGCCGTGGGCAGGGATGCGTAGAGGAGAGAGGGGGGAACGTAGGAGAGGAGAGAGAGGGGGACGCGCATGCGCAGGGGGAGTTAGACGCCGCGGGCAGGGATGGAGAGAGGGGGGAGTGTAAGAGGGGAGAGAGGGAGGCGCATGCGCAGTGTGGGTGTGGTTGCCGCGGGGAGGGATGCCTAGAGGAGAGAGAGGGGGAGAGGAGGTTTTTTATTATTTTTTTTTTAACTGTTTGCGCATGCACGCAGTAAGGGTGGGCACGCGGCACACCACCACCACCACCACCACCACCACCGGATTAAGCTTCGCCGTAAGATGCTTCACATCTAAAAGAACACTGATGCACTGGACAAGCGCCATACTAGATAGCGCTTGTCCTGCGCATCTGTGTTCTTTCTTTGCCCTGGGTCGAATCCGTGTTATCCAGTATTTAAGCATCCCTATCCACCAGTCTTGCTCTCCAGAGACTATGTAAGCCAATAAGAAAGATGTCATAGCATAACGTCCTGTCCTTTGTCATGTATAGCTGCCTTATATTGACAGCGTTAACTTCAAAATATTTTTTTCCATGTTCGCTGCAGAATACACCAAAACAATACGGCATCACAGCAGTCCATAAAGCAATTATCAATCGTTTACGACTTAATCTGCAATTTACGTTCTAAGGAAAAAAGAATCATTTAGTCCTCTGCCACGTCTTCACAGAAAGAATATATGTGTCGAGCTCAAAGGAAAAAGTATTTCTTCCCGGAGTCACGCACATTTTGATTTCTGCAAACACGACATTCAATAACATATTTCTTCAGCGCAAGCCGCAAGGAGCTGGTGGAGAAGGTTACAGTGGCGTAGCCAGGGGGTGGCACACCGGGCACGTGCCCCCCCCCCCCCCCGAAATTTTTTTTCGCCATAGCATACAGAGCGAAAAATGACCATGTCAAGGAGGTGCCCCCCCCCCCGAAAAATATTTCTGGCTACGCCCCTGGAAGGTTATATGTGTGTTTCCGTGTGCCACTTTGTCGAACTAGGTTTGGATATCGTCCAGTGGTCCGATGTAATAACTAGCATTAAGAAATGGTCTCAACACCCACGTTTGAAGAATGTCACTGAATATCTGAAACCATACGAATGCGTTGTACCGACGGTACAACAAAACAAATGCAAAAAGAGAACGGTTTCGTTGAAATATTTCGGGGTAGTAGAGTAAATTCCCTCTCTATATAGATAGACAACATGTAAAACCGCCAATGGAGGATTGAGCGCGTCAGGAAAATTCTGTCATTACTGAACCAGCGCGGGCACGTGCTCACTCGTTACAGCGAGTCTAGATCGGACGCGCCTCGGCTCCCCCCTCCAAGGACTGCCAAGGTCACGCTGTGGCCATGACCTAGAAACGCGCGGGAATCAAGGTAGAGCAAAACAAAATACGACCCCAAACCTCGCTCAATAAAAACTCAACGGCGCAAACAAAACAATTTTTGGGCGAACGTAATGTTCACTTCAGTGTCTTGAATGGCTCTAGTCTCTAGCGGTTGGTGCGCGGAGTGCGAGAATGGTGCGAAGCGAACCGCCGCCATGTGGAAGAGACTAGCGTGCCACCAAGCGAGCACCGCGCGAAGCGGGCATTAAGGCCTGACCACACATACCCGCTGCAGCGTGTCAGCGCGCGTCTTTTTGACGCGGCGCCGCGCCCTCTCCCTGTGGAGAGAGAGGGCGCGCAGATTCGCGTCGCCACGTGCCCTCTCTCTTCATGTGGAGAGGGCGCGGCGCCGCATCAAAAAGCCACGCGCTGACGTGCTGCAACGGGTACGTGTGGTCAGGCCTTTACGCGCCACCCGACGCTGACGTCCCCACGGAGCCAGCACGTGGCAAAACGCGAAAGCCGAGAGCCCGCGCGCGCTCGACGCAAGCGCAGGGGAGCGGGGGAGAGGCGAGGTGCACTCTACGGGAGTAACGTTGGCCTTTCCCTCGCCCTTTACTAAGGTGTACATTGAGTACTGATGAGTCAACTGTCAGGAGACATGCCAAAAACCCAAAGCGCCGTTCTTCTTACTTTATTAGAAACTAAGCTATGGGCTTTCTAGTCTAATTAGGCCCTCAATTTATGATAATTAACTTACTTAACCCTATGCTCAGGCACTGCGTATTCACCAAATGTCAATTACTAATGTTTACTTAGGGCAAGCCAATCTATTCGTTTCTGTAGCTTACATGCGCATCGATCACCATTCAATTAATTTTAATTAATTATCCGGGCAGATAATTTTTCATGTCTTCAGTAAACCTATGCTGCTATATTAACGTATCATACAGAACCCTTAACCCTTCCTTTTATGTTGTATTCTCGTTTTGATTTATTTATTCATTCATTCATTCATTCATTCATTCATTCATTCATTCGTTAGTTAGTTCGTTCAATGAGAACCCCACTCGGTGGTGAATGGGTGCTCCTCAAAGGACTTGATGTCGCTTGATGCTAGCGCCATCAGAAAATATATAATGCGGGCAGTTTTCACTAAGTCGCGCAAAGCTTGTCACCGCGAAGCTCGGGCCCGTCGCCGCTCGGGCCGACACGTCTAGCTTCGAGATGCGCGGCTTCCTCCTCGGGAGTACGCAATATCTTAGGACGCCCCATGTATCTCTCGGCACGATTGGACGCAGCCAGGCGATGCACTGTAGAGCGGAGGTTGCGCGTATTCAACGAAATGGCCTTTGTCGATGGGCGTGGCTTAACTACTGCGCATGCGCGGCTTGGCCAGGTGGTGCGGTATCTGGTCCCGATGCTTGCTTCCTCTTTTTTTTTCTAGCTTAATTTCTTTCTATCTGCGCGCACTATTTTAAACTGCCATGGGTTGTGTTGAGGGGGGGCCTCCGTCAGTCGCTATGCGCGGCGGTCTCTATCGCAGAACGCGGCTTTGCATGACGTCACACCAGGCGTGCTATCTGCGTCCCATGGCTTCAAACTGCCACGGGACGCTATGCGCGGCGGTCTCCATCGCAGAGCGCGGGCTGTGCTCGGCGGTTGCTAGGCAACGGTGCGGAGAGTTTTTTGCAACACCACTGCTGTCTTTATGGTTTGACTAACGCCTACAGTGTTGAAATGTGCGCCCTGCTGTGGTGCCGATCCTACAGAAATGCTTACGCATTTGAAATACGCATGATTTAGATTTTTCTGTACTCTGCTATGTGACAGCTGTAAGCTACCCTAGAGCTACCATTGCGCTTGTAGAAAGTAGTTTAAGATTTACTGTATTCTATTAGTGTGCAAAGGAAGCGAAGTGGACTGGGGACCACCGCTCATGGAGCCGGTCAAAAATGGCACTGCTAACGTATGTTATCCCTGAAGCCTCCGTCTTTGCTCAAGTAAGCGTACAGTTCATATGCGAACTTCTTTTATAACCTTTTGGGCAACTCTAACGTGAATAATCGTGAATAGCGCTGTTGAGGCTTACTTCACATCGTTTATCCTCCCATCTCCGATCGCTAACGATCTTTCGTGCGGAGATACTTACAGTGTATTTGTAAATGCGTGAATGTTCCTTACTCACACGGGCCAAATAACCTTGCGAGCTTCCCAAGGCAGCCGGACACTTTTTGTACCAAGGAGGTTAAACTTCCTTGTTTTGTTCACACCAATCATCAAATTCCGGCCAGATCCCACGCACTCGGATGCAAAACATGCAGCGAAAAGCTGACTATACCATTGTTTAGCTTTGGGGCAAGCGTTACGGGTCAGACAACGAGGTTAAAAAAAAATTGGGGGACAGATGAACGTTCTCGTGCACAAATTGGAGTAGTTGTTAGCATGACGTGGGATTACCACGCACGTCGACTACAGTGTGAGGCCTAAAAGGTAGCTCAATATCCGGCGTAACGTCGGCACTAAGGTTGGAGCATAGACGCTAGTTTTATCGAGGAGAAATGCACGCTATACAGCGCGCTTGCACATATCGTAAGCGCATATCATAACGTATTCTTTTTTAATTTCTCTGTTGTCATGCGTCAAAATTATATTTGAGCACCACACTCCAGAAATTAGCATTAGTTAATGTACCCTAGTGGCATACAAAGGTCCGGAATAGGTGTGCGCAGTTTCATATACCACCTTAAGATCTGCTGCAAAAGTTCAAATGCAAAACAGCATAAATGTCGTCAACTATTTGTTATAACCGATGACCGATGTTATAACCGATGACGCCAGTTCTGTTCGCATCGGTGGATCAGTGGCTAGGGTGCTCGGCTGCTGACCCGAAGGTCGCGGGTTCGATCTCTGCCACAGCGGTCGTATTTCGATGGAGGCGAAATGGTAGAGTACCGTGTACTGTGCGATGTCAGTGCACGTTAAAGAACACCAGATGGTCAAAATTTCCGGAGCCCTCCACTACGGCGTCTCTCATAATCATATCGTGGTTTTGGGACGTAAGACCCCCCCCCCTTATTATTAGACGCCAGTTCTGTTGCTTCGTTTTTTCTTTCCCTCTAAAAAAAAATGCATTGCGAACCATGACTTGCATGGGCTTTCAGAGTTCCCGCTTGAACCGATTTATTTTTGGTGTCCCAATGAAGAGAATAGAGGCGAAAGAAAAAATATATTTAGGTTAACCAGGCGCTATAGCCTACGTCAACCGTTATCACGAAACGGTGTAGACCATAACTTTACAGTTCCTTAGATACTGTGCTGTTGCAAACTATAATGAAGCCTAACCGTCACAGAACCACCATAAGAGAGACAAGCATCGCCATTCTGCCACGTTTCTATTGCTTTTCGCTTTTCTATAGCCATAAAGCTTTCTTGGCAACAACGTGGTTATTACAGAACTGTGGATTAACCAACTGGCTTCTGCAGCTTTCATTGTTATATTAAAAAAAAAAATCTCCGCCCAAGCACTCCGTACAAATGGTTAACCAGCGAAGCTGAAATGTGCGGCCCCGGTGTTTAGCAGTGGGTTCAACCCGACGCTGCACTGAAGCCTTCCACAATTATCGTTGCCAGGTTGTGGTCGAACCACAGGCGGTCACAGACGTCGCAGACGAAGCCAAGGTGCCGCTGGAGAAACTCTCGCCCAAAGCGGGCGTTCTGCCCGCAACTTCTGCCCGCAACGCCGCTTCTTCGGCGCGCCTTTGCTGCAAGCGTTTGTCCCTGCAAGCGTCGTACCCAAGCTCGCGCGCCATTGGTACGACGCTCAGAATGACGTAACTGATAGCACAGCCAATGGAGACCGCTCGTGACACAGATGCCGAGCGGTTTTACGAGCGAAGCTCCTTATTCCGTGGGTCGTGCGTCCCTTGTACGTAGTAGCCACCTGCGTGATGACGATGACGCTGCCATCACGGCACACCACATGGAATGTGGTGTGCCGTGATGACGATGACGATCGCGATGCCATACAACACATGGCATCGCGATATGGTCTCACATGCACATCGTTTGACCACATGCAACCAACCACCATCACGTCTTTGATGATGTACCCCAGGAGCTTCGCCCACTCATCATCATTCACTCCGCGGATATGCTGTGATTTTTTCGTTTCTCCTAGCCATATACAGCTTTCGCTGTAAAAATGTCCCACGATCTCTTACGCAGTCGCCTAAGACGACTGGTAGGCGAAAGCCATCTTCCTCTTTTCTGTCGATTTTATTCATCTCGCCCCAAGGCTTCGCACCCAACGTGTTTTATCACTACCTCCGGGATCGGAGGAATTGGAAGCTTTCAGCACTTCGCGTGGTTTTGCAGTGCCTCCGTGATCAGCCCTGCTTTGACCGAGTGATGATGTCGTGTAAGGACGTCATCACAAGAGGTCACTATCGCGTCATGGTGATGTCACAGGAGGACGTCATAGCACGATGAAGGCTTTTTGCTTCCCTCGTGTTGACGCTACCGACGCTGACGGCCGAGGTCACTTTTCGAGTTCGATGAGGCATATAACGCTTCCGCTTTAAGATATGCCTTACGCTGGGTGCTGAGCTTTGTTAGAGCCCCCGGTAACGGAATAGGATAATCTGTGCATAAAACATCGGAAGTGTTTCGTCATGTGTAAAGCACGTCTCCGTTTCCTCCCGATGTGAGGCGTTCCCTCAACGTTAGCAACATCTCGCGAGGGTACCAGTCGCGCCTGAGTAATGATCGACGCATCGCGAGCCTTCGATCAATGTCGCAGAATTGCCAAAGATGGATAGCACCTAAGGTGCATCTCTGGAAAAAGATCGGTACGCGTGCCGTTTTCACCATCCCGATGCTGTCCGCCTGATCGGCTCCCCCTGTACATCAAAGCCAGCTTCGATAAAATTCCTCTCGAATCAAGTTCGGCCGCTTGGGGCTCTGTAATCTTATATAAGGAAGTATGCAAGTAAGAATAAGCCTGCAGCCGAAGGCTCGAAGTCTGACAGGCACTGTGTAGTGGATGTTTATTTCCCGCCCCACATTCGGCGCGGAGATCAGTGGGTAACAAGTATGGACTTCTCTGTTGCACGCAATCTGACTGGACCTCCAAGTTTCACGTGGGACATGTCACGAAAAGGAAGAGATCACTGAGTAGACGTTAATTTGTGCGTTGCGCGCGCTAATTGAGTTACTCGTGGATTACACGCAGAAAGGAAGAACGATGTGCGTGCGCGCGAACGTGCTCGGGCACTGCTTCCATGCCCGCTATCACGCAAATAATGCAGATTGGAAGCACACGGTCTTGCGTATGATACGTGTGATTCTTTGACGTGTTCTTGAAGTAAGTAAGCCTGCGCCACGTGCTAACCTATTTGGGCTGCCACGAGTTGCTTTGGTATCAGCCGATATACGATGTCTGCTTCGGTGCAACGCCAATCACGGCTCGCTTCGCTAATAAGTGAATCTGTGAATTTCAGCGCGTTAATATCGTTTTGCGGGGATGACGTACTTACATCTTGTGAAGGTAGCATAGCGAGATTTTGGTCCAGCGACGTAAGTTTCAAGTCTGAAAAAAAAAAGAAAAAAAAAAGATCAGTTCTTCTTCTGATAACTGACGATTTGTAAGTAGTTGAAGAAAAAATCGGTACAAAGGGCACGGCGACGTAAATTTCAAATATCCGGCTACTTTTCCATAAGCGAAATGAATCAAATGACACGTATTTTCGTCATTCCTTGTGTCTACTTCTCCGTCGTTAACGTAGAAATTCAGCAAAATTCATATCAATTTTGTAGCATCACAACCTTTCATTCAATCTCAATGCATTGATGTAGTTTGTTTCATTCACTGAATCCATCGAATAAATTCATTTCAATAATGCACCGGAGTACCTTCCCCTGCAGTCATCTTGCTTACAAACGTACATTTCAAAGTTTGGCGACGCATGTGTGAGTAGTCCATTGGTGGTGTTGTCAAATAACGATTAAATGTGTTCGCGATAAACTGCATTTATTTAAGTGACTTGGATAAAGGCACTTGCACGTGGTGAATGATATTGTCTTGTCATGTCTCTGTGATGTATGCGCGTAGTTTACAGTATAAGTTTGTGAGAGCTATACACACACACGTATGACGTCGTGAGAGAACATACCAGCGGGACCAGCGAATAATAAACCAGATGCTGAAAGTTAGCGCTGTGTTGCGTCGAGTGTGTCCTCCTTTTGCCCCTGTCCTTAGCCAGCGCTTCGATTTAGTATTATGCAATACCAACAAGTCCACATTGTCACCCTCATTGGTTTAGAGCTGCCCACTCATTACAAAGGGTTCAGAAATAATTTATCGCAATTTATCAGCCACCGCATCAAAAAAAAAAAAATTGAAGGACACTTTGTAGATTCCAAAGTGTCCTTCAATTCCAAAATTCCATACGCCTGTGCCCATTGAGACGGGGTCGGTCAGAATAGAAGGCGATGCGCGCGTCTCCCTTCTTGCGTTATTGGACACGCTGGGCACACCGACGCTATGCAAACAAAGCGCGAGCGCTGTAGAGTGCGACGCGAGGCGCGACCGACGCAACCGGCGTCCGTCGACGCGCCCCGCCGTCCAGCTAGGACCGTGCCAGGTCACGGACGGAGGGACGGACGGACGTGAGCATTAGGCATTAAAGGCTTTCGCCTTAGAAAGTGGGCAGCTACGTCGGTGCGCCTACTGACCTACAGACGCGTACAGAACACTTCTCTACTTCACAAAATTGTGAGCTTTGGCGTTGTGGGTACTTCGCCACTGTACTTTACGACGGCAAATGTCACGTGCACAGACGTTCCTTTCCTCACGGCACGGTTGAGGCATTCACTCAGAAGCGAATTAAGAATCGGAGGGCGATGCGAACGGAGACCGAAGCGTTAGTGTTCCATTCTTAAATGCGAAGCTTAAGCGTCCTCCAAGCTTCCTTACTTCGCGTTCGCAGATGGCAGTATAAAGGATATAAAGTAAGGTTAAACAACTTCACCCATAATTACTCATATTAATGTTGTCTGAGGGCTTTAGAAGATATGCAAAGGTGATCTGAAGTCTAGTCAGAGCATGGACGAGGGCTTTCGGGGATGACGTACATTATCAAGGCCTAGTATGTTCGGCTCCATAGGCGATACGTGGTGGATGCACTGGCTACGGTGTCACAAAGGCTCCCAGTTGGTAGTACATGGTACACTTGATTGTCTACCGCTTCATGAAAACACCCTGTCTGTCGAACACGGCTACAGTTCCGTACAGCTGCATGCAGTTCTCCCATATACGTAGAGTAAAAGGTACTGTACAGTACAAAACGGTATTCACTGGAGCTAGTTGGTTCATAGCTAACACTGGTTTGAGCAGCGGAACTCACTTAAAACGAGGGCCAAAATGAGACAGACAGGGAAGTCGCTGTACTAAAAACTCTTTGTCTGTCTTCTCTTAAATGCGAAGCATTTATAACCTAACGCACATGGAGCTTTCCTATCTATGTATCTATCTATCTAGCCGCCTACGTCTGGGTGCTCTCGTGATCGCCTCCTTAACTTGGTCTAGACCAAAATTAGTGTAGGAGAGTAAAAGGTTTTGACCAATATGACCATCAGGTCGTGACATCTATAACCTGAAAATCCCGTCGCGTACGTCGTCAAACCCTTTCCTCCACACACGCGTGGCACATAACCGTATACCGTGGGCCGAGGTATGCGGATATGTGCCACAGGAGATTGACAGTTTATATTTACCTAGAAACGGCGAAAACAAACATTGGTAGATTTAATGCGAGAGCGTTAAAAAAAAAAAAAAAAGAGACATCGCCAGCGTTTACCAGTCGAATATAAAGAATAAAAAAAAAATTCGGCAGATCACACGTACCTTGGGAGGAGGAGGAGGAAGGGAAACAAGCGGAAGGACAGGGAGGTTAGCCAGTTCTTGGACCGGCTGGCTACCCTGTGCTGGGGAAGGTGGTAAGGGGAGTAAAAGATGATAGAAAAGAGATGTTACAAGAAAAAAAAAAGAAAGAAATAAAAAAGACAGGAAGAACGTACCTTGGGAATCTATGTTATGCGAAGCATGCGGAGGGAAGGTGACTATGTTCTAATTTTTTATTGAGCGATACGTTACGAAATGACGCTAGATATATGTACAAATGTTCTACGCACAGACATATGTTGAAGAGTCGCATATGGTTTATGTAATCAGTTTATAGTTGCGTAACGATGCCAACAGCATCATGGGTATTAGCAACACAAGAAGCGGTAAGCTATGTAGCGCTTGTGCTTGGGAGGATGGCAGCCCTGGAATCTGCTACATAAATCAACTTCAGGGGATGACGCTTAACTACAATTGACGTTAATCGACGCGACGGCTGTGTCATAGGCGTACATATGTAATGTTTATAAAATTGGATAGCCGGCACTGCAACCACAATTGACGTTTCACGAACATTATAGGATCTATTTGAAAAGCAGTTGCGCGACCTGGCGTTGCTCTGTGCTAGAATACTTGATTGCCACGCAGAATGCTGGGGTTCGGTTCCTGCGGGGACCCTGACATTTATTCTTTGCATTCGTCGGGTCAACGCTGCCGATGTCAGCTTTTTCTTAAAGTCCGAAGAAGCCATCGGACAGTGAAGCTGTTGCCCCTGAAATGGCGAAAGCTAGACTGCGGGTGACAGGAAAAGACTTAACAGAAAGAGAGAAAATTCTAGGGCAACCCACGAGAATAGAGCACGTAGGAGTGGTAGCCATCTTTCTTTATTAGTGGTGTCGTTGACTACAACACTCGCGTCAAAAATCGCGAACATTTCCTTCACTTTACGAGGACGAAAGTTTGATTTCTGAACAGACAAAGTTAAACAAGAACGACAACATAAAACGTGTCGAGAAACTGCGTGGCAGTTCGGTCTGTTTGCAATGAAGCCTACAAAATCGAGCTGCTCAACCCCACTCGCTGAACGCAGACGCGCAAAATGCCGTAAAACACGCGTGCTTGTGCACTAGGCACTACATATCAACTCTTAATTAAGCACACACGCCAGGAAGTCCTACTTGTGTTGAACTGTGTAGGCACACGCGGAAGGTGTAAATGGGAACTTTGACATCGGCGACGACAGTATGCATGACATTGACACATCAAAAAATGAATTTACGGCTGCTTCACACAATGCGCAAACGCAGGCACTTTGCACATTCCGACCATTTACCACATAGCTAAACTAATAAGAGAATTCCGTACCAAGAGGTTAGCGCCAGTGAACTTTATTGGTCCTTCGTGCCAATAAAACTAAACCGTCACAAGTATATGTAGGCATTCTTAACCACATGCATGTCATCCACACTGACATGAATTGCACAATTTGCATGATACATACGTCGCGAAGCCTTCGTGGCGTTGCGGTGATGAAATAACATGCCAAATCAACTCAATAACGCCATGAAGCGTGTCATGTATATTCCACACTTACCATTCCACACTTCCCTACGCATTGATCGAGCCCGCAGGAATGGCGCCGAAGAACGCTGCTTATGATATGCGCGTCAGCGTGCCATGGAGTTCATCTCTCCTTCATAATTCTGACACGGCGCTTTCTGGCTAATGTTTCCTGACTCTCGGCTAATGTCAGTTAGTACTTGCTAGTTGTTGACCTGGCTCCAAATTAAGTTGGCTGACCATTAGTCAATGAGCGCTGGCTAGCGTTTGCCGCATTTCTTAAGCGCCGGTGATCTGCACTAATAACAACGTCACTCGCAATACGCATGTGCCACTATGACTCAGTCGCTTAGAGTCTTGCGTTTCTCAAAACCGCAAGGAGTGGCCAAGGCAAGCTGGTTATGATATGCACGTCATCACGTCGAAACGTACACTCGCGGCCACTGTTAGATGCAACACTCGAATGAGCACCTTTCTTATTGCTGGCCCCCCTAACTGCAAGTGGATGGGGAAACAATGAACGTACGCTTTACTAGTTTGTCGGAAAGAGTCTGAGCTGTCAACCACCAGTAGCCTTATGCAAATCTAAGCCCTTGTTTTTATGCAAGAAAATGAAGTCTAGACATGCTCTGCGTGCAAGTGTTGCATCTAACAGTGGCCGCGACTGTACATCTCTCCCCGATGAAGCCGTCGTATGCGCTCGAATGCGAGCGCTAACGTTGCTTCGGAATATAAACTACCATTAAGGTGACACAGTGTACTCGACGTGCCTGGTAAGGCTGCTGGAGTTACACTAGGATGTACTTACGTCCTCCAGCAGAATTTGGGTTAACTCAAACAATTAGCCATACCCGACTACGTGCTGACTGCTTCGCATAACATAGATTCCCTCAGTGCGTAGTATGTGCGTTAAATTTTTCAGTGTTTGCCAACTTTTAAACAACCAATACACTAGCATAGATTATTATCGTCAACCTGCGCGCATAACCGTCAGCGTTAACGTTTTTGGAGTCTGAAAACCACCGTCCATATGTGTGAATCGGCCTACATAACAAAGAAAATGCATGCCTTGTAGCACATCATAATATGTCACACATGCACACCAAGCATACGCATTAAGGATAAGAACCCGTCCCCATAAAAAAAAAAATAATAACATGCCATATTCTTGTTCTGTTTTTTGTTTTTCTCGGTGCCAGCAATACATACCTCGCAGTCTAAGAACGCATTTGCTCTATTCAAGTATTCCTTGCCGCCCAATATAGCACTCGGTAAGCCAATATAGTCATTCAAACGCGGCTCCGGCAACGCTTTTTGCGGCAGCATCTTCCCGAGACGCGCTTGGTCTCCCGAGGCGTTGGGACTGACGCCTTCAAATGCGTTTCGTCATCACTGCCCACTGTATACAGTCGCATCTCTGAACACGCAGCACTTCGACGCTGCATAGCACTCAATCTTCCTGAGTTGCCACCACGCGCTTACGGAGAGGCGGGGGGCGGCCTTCTCTGCAAATCGAATGAGCTTCTCGACAACCACGACTGTCGCAGCCTTACTACGGCCTGATTGACATGGAAGCACACTCGATTCTCAGGGGGGACATCTGCCTTTTTCTTTTGTTTTTGTTTTCCTTTCAAGCGTATTGTTCTGACGAGGAAGAGGGACGTTAGCGTGCCGGCAGTGTTGGCTTCCTTCAGGACAGGGAAGATGTGGCGCAGACCGAAATTTCACGTTGGGAACGAAGAGTCGACAGAAATTGGCATACCTTCTTTGTGGGGCGGAACACGATTTTCCATGACTGTGTTTGTGTTTATAAAAGCACTTATCGCCGAACTAACACCGTTGTCCGAGTATTTGGAAGCTTTTTTTTAATCTCCCTTAGACAACCTCTTATGGCATCTCGGACAGTCACCTTGCTTCTAAGGCGACTGTCCTACTCTAAGGTGCAGTAGTTGGGCTTGTCATATTTCTGCGTCGCATGCCCGCTAGGAACTGCGGACGCTCCTCGGAGAATAACCTCGACCTTAAACAGCTCCGCTCTTACAGGGTGCGCCCTTCTGGGCTGCCGAACCTACAGAAATGCTTACGCATTTAAAATGAAAATGATTTTGACTTTCCTGTACTCTGTTACTGGAGAGTAGTAAGTTGTTGAAGAAAGTGTGTTCAGAAAAAAAAATGGTGGACGATTTGGTACACTATATGTACTCTAATATGGGAGAGCGAAAAGACATCGGGGTTACTCGACTTTACTTCGATGAAAAAAGCCCTAACATACGTTGACTTGGACCATGGAGTTTCTTACACTTACCTAGAGGGAAAACTGGTGCTGTGAGCTGTTGTACGCATGGGAATGCCGGGATATGTGAGATTCGGACTGGACTCGGATTTGCATTCGTTCACGAAGAGCCCGGACACCTCGAAGATGCGTCTGGCTTCAACGCAATCCTTGCATCAAAAAGGTTTATTTCTTGCTGAAGGAGCACGTAGTAAGCCGTTTCTTTTTTATTACTGCCCAGAAACGAGTTTTATTGAATTTTGAAAACTTATGCCTCGATGCGCAATTTTACGAAGCGTAAAAAGTAACGAATAGCCGCTAAACTTGGAAGGCAGGCGAAAAGGCAAGCGTTCTCTCTGCGACTGCTTGTCGTATGTTTCTTTATTTCGTTGTTTGGTTATGTCGTACACAGGTGAGTGTACTTTTATTTTTAGAATATAATACGCTTGAATAAGATCTGTTTATAAAACCATTCTTTTAGAGAAGCGTTATTTGCGCAATCGTATCCGCCTTTTAGCCAAAGTCTCGCTCAACACCAGTGAACACAAGCCTCGCAGAATATTATCACACCGATAAATTATGTCCTCTCTGAAGCCTCCGTCATTGCTCAAGTAACACTATTAAGGCGAAAGCCTTTAATGTCTTATGCTCACGTCCGTCCGGCGTCCAGAATCCGTCCGGTGTCCGTCCGGCGTCCAGGTGTCCGTCCGTCCGGTGTCCGTCCGTCCGTCCGGATGTTCATCCGTCCGTCCGGGTGTCCGTCTGTCCGTCCGTCCGTCCGGATGTCCGTCCGTCCGTCTGTCCGTCCGTCTGTCCGTCCGTCCGTCCGGATGTCCGTCCGTCCGTCCTTCCATCCGGGTGTCCGTCCGTCCGTCCGTCCGTACGGATGTCCGTCCGTCCGTCCGTCGTCCGGATGTTCATCCATCCGTCCGGGTGTCCGTCTGTCCGTCCGTCTGTCCGTCCGTCTGTCCGTCCGTCCGTCCGGATGTCCGTCTGTCTGTCCGTCCGTCCGTCTGTTCATCTGTCCGTCCGTCCGTCCGGATGTACGGATATCCGTCCGTCCGGATGTCCGGATGTCCATCCGTCCGTCCGGATGTCCGTCCGTCCGTGCGTCCGGATGTCCGTCTGTCCGTCCGTCCGTCCGGATGTCCATCCGTCCGTCCGTCCGTCTGTCCGTCCGGATGTCCGTCTGTCATTCCGTCCGTCCGTCCGTCCGTCCGTCTGTCCGTCCGTTCGTCCGTATGTCCGCCTGTCCGTCCGTCCGTACGGATGTCCGTCCATCCGGATGTCCGTCTGTCCGTCCGTCCATCCGGATGTCCGTCCGTCCGTCCGGATGTCCGCGTCTGTCCGTCCGTCCGTCTGTCCGTCCGTCGGTCTTTCCGTCCAACTTTCCGTCAGTGGAATGGCCACACGCTCTCGCCGAACACACTTTGGAATGTACAAAGTGTCCTTCAATTTTATTCTATCTTTGAATATATTTTTTCGAGCTTTCGTGCAACTTTAACGCAAATAACCATGAATAGCGTTATTTAAGCTTCCTCCACAATCTTCATGCTCCCATCTCCTATAATGCGAATTATCTGCGTTCAAAGACACTTCGCGTATTGGTATTGCGGAAACGTTCGTTGCTCACATATTCCAAATAACGTTCTGAACTATCTAAACACCACTGTTGAAAATGGACCTTATTATGTGTTAAAAGTAAGATTACTGCGACCTACGACAAAGAGGAGCGCATGCGATGAGCTTCGAACGTGCTTCGGGCACTCTCCTGAATATACGGCCAATGTATCGTTCACGAAATATGTAAACGGCATTTATCTTCCACACTAACAAATTGAGCTATGCGCACGTATTGCGGGTTACCCATAGTCTGAATTGAGAAACTCGTAAACAGGGTGTGTGTGCTGGAGCCGACGTTTCGACAAGTGCACTTGTCTTTTTCAAGGCTGCGACTGATTTCCTCAAGCTTGCAGCCCTGAAAAAGACAAGTACACTTGAAACGTCGGCTCCAGCACTCGCGACCTGTTTACGAGTTTCTAATGGCAAGCCTCCGTCTTCCCCTTCCTGTCTTGCTTTGTATTTCCACCGTCCGAACGGCATTTAGTATTTGCAAGCATTTCTCAAACATCTCACACTGCCATCTCAGGGTGGTTATATTAGTTTTTATACACTCCAATAATGCGAAGAACCTCGCAAACTTTCTTCCTCATATTTCTAGATTGGTATTGTACTTATACAACCAAAGAAAGAATTGGACTAAGGGGCCAAAGAGAAAGAAAAGAATAGAAGGAAAGCTATGTAGGTCGTATTCTAAAATTTCTCGCTAGTGATACGGTGTACACGTGACGAATTTTCCTTAACTCTCCGTTTCTTGGCCAGTCGCTCGGCATGGGTATGAGCCGTCGATGGATAATTAATACCACAATCAACTTCATGTCAATTAGACATGCGTTCTCTTTGCTACCCTCATAATAACAATATATGGGATTTTACGTCCCCAAACCACGATATGATTATGAGGGACGCCGTAGCGGAGGGCTCCGGAAATTTAGACCATCTGGTGTTCTTTAACGTGCAAGGACATCGCACAGTACTCGGACACCTTACCATTTCGCTTCTATCGAAATGCGACCACCGCGGCCGGAATCAAACCCGCAACCTTCGGGTCAGCAGCCGAGCTCAGATACACCTTGGAGTCATTTCTGCTACCCTACACACGAATAAGAGAGTTAGGGCACGAAAAGAAGGAAGGAAGCAGAGAACACAAGCAGTGTCGCTTCATCTGAGAGTCCATAATGATATCGCAGTTCGCTCCAGTAAACGTTTGTTTTCGACTTTGATGTATTATTTCCCATGAGAGGCTGGCGCCATCGCATGGGAAATATATACGCGAGGCCCACGTGGACATAAGTAAACGCTCTATGGAGGCAGGTTGCCGCACATTAAACAGTTGCTGGATGGTAAAGGTGAATGACCGCTGTGTACACCGGTTGTTAGAAGAGTTGGTGTGTTCGGTAGCCGATATCGAAATTAAGATTCGCTAAAGACGCCTTCATTCGCTCTGTGTACATGCGATGTTGGCATAAAGATAGCTGTTTAAAAAAAAAGTTTCTTTTGGAAGAAACTCGTTTGAGAGATATAAGCTTCCGCAATCCATATATGCCAGACAACTTCCGCAGTGGGATTAGAAAGAGTTGTCGATTAACGCTTACAAAGCCATTGCCAGTGCATGTCCTCACAAGAGAAAAAAAAAACATATTCGCTGCGCACAGTGTGGGAGCGGTGCACACCGTCTTTCCCGGTGTACTGTCAACGCCAACAATGGAATCGACCGCCCTGAGATAATTAGCCGAAGAATTTTTTTAATTAAAGCGCGAGTGCCATTCGCTGCTGACATTGCTTCCCGGTGCGCCACCTTTATGCGTGATGTCCTGAAAGGCACTGACCGAGGGACGGAGAGAACGAGCTCGTACGGGGATGTGTTCTTGATATGACATTGCGTGAAAAAACCTCAAATAATGTCTCTAAAAGCAAAGCCTATAGAAGCCGTTTATATGCATGGCTCACCGTTCAGTGCTGCATGGTTGCGCTCAAAACTAAAACTGCTGGATTTTACGCCCCGAATAAAACACTCCTATACAAAAGTTGCTCTGCTATTTTACTTACATCCGAATATGAAGAATCTACTTTTTTTTTTCACTTGATGCCACTGCACGAGACATTTTATTACATGCATAGACTATACATAATTGAAGGCTTTCTCTTTAGCAAACACTACATTAGGAACATCGGCAACCAACGTGTGCTGCGCAGGCTTACTTAATGTATTGACAATTAAACGTCTATTACTTAAAGCACACAGTGTCAGTAAAACGTCATGCGATGTATGAAAACGATTTACTCGCGTGTATTGTCCTCTTTAACCTGTTTATTCACCTTCAGGTGATAAAGTAAATAAAAGAAATAAGAGTGCAGAAAAATTATAGACTGGTGACGAAGTCTTAGAGCAGTAAGAAGGTCTATTAGCCTTCCGGTGCGACGCCACCTCCGGAGTGTAGCCGCGATAACATTGTGACAGGTTTGAACTGAGATCCACATCGCATGAACGATTATGGCAACCGTTTCTTAGAAACAATGGCAGACAACTTAATCAATTAAGCGAGGTTCAATGAAGACAACAAAGAAATGTGGCCAATTGAAATGGCAAGTGATCGCGATAACCTCGGTAAAACATCAGATTGCCGTATCAGAAAGAGCTGATCGCCGACGAGTCCACGATGCGCATACAACTTCCAGGACCGCGTTTCTTTGCTCTTTCCCTCCCTTTCCATATCAGCGCCCTCGGCGCATTCCACTGTGGAATAAGCGTGGTTTCATTCATTCATTCTCTGCGCTCCCGAACGCCGGGCTTTTCTGCGGTCATGCCTACAACGCCAAGGACACTTGTTGTTCTGAATAAGGCGCAGCTTAACAAAGCATATTCGGCGAGAATGCGCAAGGCTGGAAGCATGAAAGTTAACACCAGTCGGGTGTCTCTCGATATATGTGAATGTTTGTTTTTGCGCTTTAATGTTCCCAAGGGGCAGTTGTTTAGGGAAAAGGCAACAATGAAGTGGGGGTCATTAGGCTTCATTTGGATAAGAGTCACGACTCGCGACTGACGCCAGTTACGGACGGTGGTACTGACAAACACGTTTTGCAC
Organism: Rhipicephalus appendiculatus; assembly: GCA_030522465.1. Classification (NCBI taxonomy): domain Eukaryota; kingdom Metazoa; phylum Arthropoda; class Arachnida; order Ixodida; family Ixodidae; genus Rhipicephalus; species Rhipicephalus appendiculatus. Next base: position 160,315 of record JALIZH010006589.1, on the reverse strand, counting down.
GGGTTTTCGTACGTGCAGAAGCAGTACCGGAGGCGCGGGTAGCAGCAGCGAGGTGTACCTGAGCAGCGTGGAGCGCGAGAGTGATTCTCCCGCGACTAGCGACGCGCCTGCGACGTCGGCCGAGACGCCAGGAGGAGACGACCCGTTGGTCCCGGCTCCGCGGCTCGCCTTCCTCGACAAGATGCTCGAGCAGTACGACAAGCGCGCCTGGCCCACCTACGGAATGGGTGAGTCCAAAAATCAGTTAAGTTTAATGCTCCTGCTGTACGGTTTTTGCTCGCATGAACTTGCGGAGTGTCACAAATAACGTCGTTCAAGGCCAACGTGAGTGGACTGAGGCTCGCCCCGAATTGACTTCTCAAGTGTGTGTCTGGTTGTTGCGCTGGGTGTGTGTTCTTCTCTGTTGTCCGTGTCCTTTCTATTTTCTAGGGGCGAGGCTTGTCCATCCGTTTGGCGTCCGTGTGCACGGCGCGGCCCCTAAAAAAAGGTTTTACAATAGACTTCAACGTAGACATAGACTAATTATAAGGTAAGAGATCGCTGTTCCCGGCGAAAATAACCTATCGAGAAGATTATTGATGAGTTGATCTCTACTAAAATGCGCCTAGATGTTGAGGCTTCTCAAGGAAACCTGTAACGTCGAGCACTATATGTCCCAACAAATTACCCATAATAAATTGGTATCTTGCCACCGGTAAGATCGCGGGTTCCTGGATTCACTTTCGAGGCATATCCTCCCCTTAAGCAATATTCTAAATCCTCCTTGAATTGCCCAAAACGACTAGAAGGCGAAATAAATTTACAATTCTATATACACTTTATGTCACTCAATTTACATTGTATAGACACCGAACGCTCCCCAGGTGCTTCGCCACTCTTTGTGATTCACTTCGTGGAAATGCTTGGATTATTTTTTTCTTTTTGCGCAGTCACACTGAAGTAATGGATGACGAACTTGCCCAGAATACTGCTCTCCTTAACTTCTCAAGATTCTCAATCGAATTGTTTGATTCACCTGCCGCGGTGGTCTAGTGGTTATATGGTGCTTTCGCTGGAGGCTAAAATCCTTGAGACCCGTGTACTTAGATAAGGTGCACGTTAATGAACCCCAGGGGATCGAAACTTCCGAAGCCCTCCACTATGGTGTCTCTCATAACCATATTGTGGTTTTGGGACGTAAAACCCAACCCTTATTGTTATTAAGTTGTTTGATTCAATCTGACTTGAGTGTGTCTAACATATGCATGGAACAAATAGGCCCAAAATAGCCGTACTCATTGGCATGCGCAGGTTCCCAGGTTGAGAGGGGCAGTTTCATTCCAGCACCACCAGCACCCCCCACCCTCCTTTCCGTTGGTCGAGTCCAAAAGACAACATGTTTCGTAATGGATCAGAAAAATGAAAGTCAAACAATGACGTGCTCCTCGCTATGGCCTGCCACTGGTTTCTGGCTTTCAGGGAGTAAAGATGCGAAGTAACCAGTTCTTGGAATGCCACAGAAAGGGTCCTTGACCACCACTATGGCCAAAAACCGGCGTGGCCATCACCCTGCCCTGCCCTTTAAACAACGGTGTGACAGGGCCGACTCAGTAACGGTATGGGGAAAATTTTGCGTCCCTCTTAGCTGGTCGGGGGGGGGGGGGGGGGGGGTGATGACTACGCACCTCCTCCCCACCACCTGCATGCGCACTCATAACGAGGTCGCAATAAATAAGGCGTAATTGAAAATTTCCGTTCGCGGGTTGTGTTAAGCACAAAACGTAAGTCACATAAGTTTATCTTATTCATAGGATATGTTGCACTTCGTCCATGAACACGATAATCAACGCAGAGTTGTGAAGAATATGAGTTGCGTGTGATGCCCAAATTATCTCACAGTGATTTCTCTGAATGAGCTAAGACGCTACAGTTGTAGCGCACACTACTTACTACCCTTTTTACTTCAGAAGCCCCATTTTCTAAAGATTTCTTTTAGGGGCGAAGCTCCTAAGGGTGTGGGTCTGTCCCTCCTCTGTAGTTGTCGTAGTAGTAGTAGGTAGGTAGATAGCCAAGTATAGTGGAATGTACCCACTCCACGTGATGAAGATGACGATGAAGCAGTATAGTGGAATCTACCCACTACACGTGATAACGATGAAGTATAAGCGCGTTCCAGTATAGTGGAATGTACCCACTACACGTGATAACGATGACGATGACATCATTCACTTCGTGGATAGGGCGTGATTTTAGGGGCGAAGCTCCTTAGGGTGTGGGTCTGTCCCTCCTCTGTAGTAGTAGTAGTAGAAGTAGTAATAGTAGTAGGTAGGTAGGTAGGTAGGTAGCCACGTGTGGTGGAATGTACCCACTCCACGTGATAAAGATGACGATGACGCAGTATAGTGGAATGTACCCACTACACGTGATAACGATGACGATGACGCTGATGTCCATGAACTATAAGCGCGTTCCAGACCACACATTCTCTTTCTGCCATGGATGAAAACGATCGAGCTTCGCCCACTCATCATCATTTACTTCGTGGATATGGCATGATTTTTTTTCCCGGTGTAGTTGTATTATAGCGCTGTCATCTTTTTATTGTGAAGCCTAACCAAAGCTAACAGCAGCAACCGTATATTGAATTTCAGCTATTTTTTTATGTTCTGGCAATCTTGAAAGACCTTTGACTTTATACTTTCCATTTGCCCACCGTAGCCCCGCTTTCGTATAGTGCATGGTCATAATCACATAACAAACATGTTCGCTAAACTGTGCGCGCTAAACAGAGCAAGAAGAGAATTCATTTCATAATCTTATTTCTCGACTCTAAACCTTACTCCACTAGAGTTCATACTTCCATGCCTGTGAATAATTTAGGGCAATATCCCGAGCAAACGTGCTTAACCTGATAGCAGTCCCGCGCTATCGACCAGCGAATACATCGAAACAAAACAAAAAGATCCAAGCTCCACATTGGTTTTGTCTGTTCAAACAGCAGATCACGTTCGCCGTAGCTTCCACCGTTCTCGCTTATGCACTATTCAACGCTTGGAGCCCAACACGGCAAGCTGTATTACATGGGATTATGTAACGTACCCATAAAAAGATGTGGGCAATTTTTTTTTTTTTATTGAACACCACGTGGGAATTTGGGATTCTCATGATCTCGAAGCATTGCTTTCTCGTGTCTTTGTGCAAGAAAGATGGTTTCACGAAATAAATACTACGCTAGTATTTTTTTTATTTAAGGACAAAATTCGTATAAGAGCCACCGTGCTCACCGCACAGCCTCACCGTGAAGTTTGACAGGGCAGAACTAGGCAAAATGCCTCCTACTGTCATTCGTTCTACACATTAGATAGATAGATAGATAGATAGATAGATAGATAGATAGATAGATAGATAGATAGATAGATAGATAGATAGATAGATAGATAGATAGATAGATAGATAGATAGATAGATAGATAGATATTATTATTATTATTATTATTATTATTATTATTATTATTATTATTATTATTATTATTATTATTATTATTATTATTATTATTATTATTACCGGCTTTGTTCAGTACGTTCACCAGCGGCTACAACAGGCACAGGCCTGCATGGCCCTATAGCTTGCCTATAGCAGTGTCCGCCGTCACTGTCCTTCCCTCTCTATGTTGTAGTAAGTACTTACTGCGGGAGAGTGTGGTTAAAAAAAATTACACCATCTCCCGCTAAAGGGAACCATGTGTAGATGTGAAGCAGCGGGCGCTAACGCTTACACTGGCGGCGGCGTTGACGCTGGCGCTCATCGCAGCGTTGCGCAGGAGAGAAAACTGGGGAGGCGCAAAGCAGGCAGTGATGGAGCAGTTTTTCCTACTGGAACATGCCAATCGCTGCTAATGGGCAATGAGAGACAGAAGACTCCGACTGGACACGGAGACCCGCACTCCGCTTTTAGTTAACGCGCACGCTGCGAATTTTTATTGTTCAACAACGCACAGGAGAAATCTCCCACCGGCACCACATTGGAGGTCAAGATCCATTGCTATATATTGTCACGTGGTTGTGACGTCGACGAAGGCAGCAGGCGACGTGTCCAAAATGAAACTGTTTATTAGGCCGAACTTGTGGCCGGTAAACAGAAAGTAGGATTACAGTAATACACGCTGGCACTGATAGCGGCTTACAGAGCGTCGGCCGGCGAACAACTGAACATCGTTGGAGCGCGCCGGCTTTTATGCATCACGCGTCGAACATTCTAGCCTTATCACTGGTCATCGCGCAAGCTCAGGAACAATCTCGAGTGGTCGCGTCTTGCGCGCAATCTTAACAAAACGATCTACAATAATCGCGAAGGTTCTAGAACAATAAGGCGCGGTTTGAGCTGAGCTTTGCTGACGGTCTTTGTGGGCGAAAACCGAACACAACAAAAGTGAAAATAAGAATAGCGCGTGGCAATATACGGGATGGCCAGTGAACGGTTGTGCAGCGCGAGCAGTCGGTTTTTTCAACCAAGAAAGTCGCTAGCAGACGCTGCCTGCGTCGGCGTCGCGAGGCGAGAGAGGGAGGAGCGTAGGAGAGGAGAGAGAGGGGGTGACACGCATGCGCAGTGGGAGTGTGAACGCCGTGGGCAGGGATGCATAGAGGGGGGGGAGCGTAGGAGAGGAGAGAGAGGGGGGGACGCGCATGCGCAGGGGGGAGTTAGACGCCGCGGGCAGGGATGGAGAGAGGGGGGAGTGTAAGAGGGGGAGAGAGGAAGGGAGGCGCATGCGCAGTGTGGGTGTGGTTGCCGCGGGGAGGGATGCCTAGAGGAGAGAGAGGGGGAGAGGAGGTTTTTTTATTTTTATTTTTTTTAACTGTTTGCGCATGCGCAGTAAGGGTGGGCACGCGGCACACCACCACCACCACCACCGGATTAAGCTTCGCCATAAGATGCTTCACATCTAAAAAAAAAATTACACCATCTCCCGCTAAAGGGAACCATGTGTAGATGTGAAGCAGCGGGCGCTAACGCTTACACTGGCGGTGGCGTTGACGCTGGCCCTATCGCAGCGTTGCGCAGGAGAGAAAACTGAGGAGGCGCAAAGCACGCAGTGATGGAGCGGTGTTTCCTACTGGAACATGCCAATTGCTGCAAATGGGCAATGAGAGACAGTACACTCCGACTGGACACAGAGACCCGCACTCCGCTTTTAGTTAAAGCGCACGCTGCGAATTTTTATTGTTCAACAACGCACAGTAGAAATCTTCCACCGGCACCACCTTGGAGGTCAAGATCCATTGCCATATATACGGGATGGCCAGTGAACGGTTGTGCAGCGCGAGCAGTCGGTTTTTTCAACCAAGAAACTCGCTAGCAGACGCTGCCTGCGTCGGCGTCGCGAGGCGAGAGAGGGGGGAAGCGGAGGAGAGGAGAGAGAGAGAGGGGGGTGACACGCATGCGCAGTGGGAGTGTGAACGCCGTGGGCAGGGATGCGTAGAGGAGAGAGGGGGGGGAGCGTAGGAGAGGAGAGAGAGGGGGGGACGCGCATGCGCAGGGGGGAGTTAGACGCCGTGGGCAGGGATGGAGAGAGGGGGGAATGTAAGAGGGGAGAGAGGAAGGGAGGCGCATGCGCAGTGAGGGTGTGGTTGCCGTGGGGAGGGATGCCTAGAGGAGAGAGAGGGGGGAGAGGGGTTTTTTTATTTTTATTTTTTTCTTTAACTGTTTGCGCATGCGCACTAAGGGTGGGCACGCGGCACACCACCACCACCACCACCACCACCACCACCGGATTAAGCTTCGCCATAAGATGCTTCACATCTAAAAAATAGCCGCCATCCCGCACTGCGAACGTGGATGTCCAGTGAAGCTGTGTCAAACACCACACACGCTGATGAGCATTAGGCGCTTAACGCGTAGCGGTGGACAGTTTGGTATTAAAGGACAAACCACAGTACAGAGTCTACCGAGACATATCAGTGATGACACCGCCTTTAACGTACACTTCAAGCGTCTTCGCATGACCAAACCCATATACCTGCATGGGTGGTGTGTTTTATTACTGTTTTGGAGTAATGCTTTCGCATTTGCTTTCTTAACTAACCCATGCAGCTATGTGGGTTTGGCCATACGAAGACGCTTGATGTGTACGTTAATTAAAGGCGGTGTCATCACTGATATGTCCCGGTAGACTCTTTACCATGGTTTCGACATTTATCGGTACGTTAATGACTCGTCCTTTAATACCAAACTGTCCAACACCGTGCGTAAAGTGCCTAATTCTCATGAAAGGGAGTCGTGGTGCAACGAGCCGCTGTTCAACTGTTTGGGTAAGTCAGACGGTATTTCAGGATGTCTACAACCATGCGTCTTAGACAAGAGTGGCATTTTACCTGGTTGAAGAAAGTCTCTACACGTACTGCACACATTGAAGTTAGTAACCTCCTCACCGGGGTAAGCATTTCCGGCAACCAAGAGAGCCAGTTCTTTCTGCGACGTGTCCTTCACACTCCCAATTTTCGACAAGGCACTGTCATACCACAGGTGACCACACACACTGCACGATACACCAATTTCACGGTCCAGGAACTGCCGCTGAAATTTAGAATTAGCGCCCTTGTAATTGACCGACTGACCTGCGTGATACTTGCGTCTTTTTGCAGCGTTCTGTGCTTCACGGCGCTCCTCGTCGTCTCGGCGGGCTTTTCGCTTGCGCTGGGCTTTTTGGATGAAAATTAATGGGTTTCGCCTACGACGATTTTGAGCAAGACGAATTTGTTCCTTTCGTTGAGCACAGCGTTCACGCTGTCCTTCTAGTGTCTTCAACTTCCGTGGTCTACCCATGGCAGTTTTAGAATGAACGGCATGAGAAGCTAGCTCACGCCGCGTGGGACACGCCGTTTGCCGTCAAATGTTAATCTGTTGTTTTGTGAACGCGCCACGAAATTTTCCGACCAACGAGAGGTACCTCGCTGTAGAATTAGGAGACTGATAGTATTCAACATTTTATCGAATGATAAAGCGGTACCATAGAGTGGCGGTACTACTAAACTCTGTCATCCTCAAAAGCGTCAGTCATGGCTCAAGTCAGACAGCAAATGATGGCAGCATAACTCTTCAAGCTTTTGTCCAGATTTAACAAAAATAATTACGGAATGACGTTATTTAGCCTTACTTCATATCCTTTATGCGGCCAGCTCCAAACGCGATGTGTGTTACTTGACGGTGTGTTACTCGGGATTTAAACGCCTCTTGAAAGAATGGGCAGGTGTTGTGCCCCTCCAGGTGGCAATATTAAGGCGAAAGCCTTTAATGTCTCATGCTCACGTCCGTCCGGCATCCCTCCGTCCGTCCCTCCCTCCCTCCGTCCGTCCGTCCGTGTCCCCGTCTGCCCCTGGCATCTCAACGTCTCGCCCACCAGCGGCCGCTCTATCGTCGTCGCCAGCCAGCCCACGTCAACTCGACCAGTCAAGCATCCGTGTGTTGGTCAGACTGAACTTCTCCGCTCGGCCGCTCAGCCGCGTTAGAGCTAGACTATCTAGTTCAGATCATTGAACTTACGTTTTGGTTGTAATTAAGAGTGGTTTATTGTGTGCAGTGAACTTTTTACTAAGTGTAATTTTATGTACATATATAGTTTTCACTTTAATTCTCGATTAAATATTTCTTGTGTTGGTTTGTTAAACCAACTGCTTTGTCAATAAGACTCTCAGTGGCTCAGCCAATAGAGGGCCGTTACGAACCAAAAGAAGAATTTGCATCACAACACCCAAGGTGCACGTCTGCTTCTTCAAGACTTCTCGTAGAAGTTTCGTAGCTTTTAAGGCGAAAGCCTTTCATGTCTCATGCTCACGTCCGTCCGTCCATCCGTCCGACCGTCCGTCCGTCCGTCCGTCCGTGTCCGTCCGTCTCCATCCGTCCGTCCATCCGTCCGTTTTTGTCCGTCCGTCCACCCGTGTCAGTCCGTCCATCCGTCCGTATCCGTCCGTCCCTCCGTACATGTGTCCGTCCGTCCGTCCGTCCGTCCACGTGTCCATCTGTCCGTCCGTCATTTCGTGTCCGTCCATCCGTCCGTCCGACAAAACAAAAAGACATGGCATAGTCAGTCGAATGGCCACAAGCTTTCGCCGAACACACTTTGTTATGTACAAAGTGTCCTTCAATTTTTTTTTATCTCCCTATTTCCTCTTTGTCCGTTGCATATTTAAGGAGAGATGCTACTCGAAAAAAAAAAGTGTCTGTAATCTCTAGCCTAGGCAAATGAAATTTTTGCTGAATACATAGGCTTTTATGCTCATTTCAAATATGTATAGTAAGTTGCGTAGTTTTCGTTTTGTACCATGACAATGTGTATAATATAGTTCTTTTTGTAAACACTTTTTCTGCCACTAAATTTTTATGGTTCTGAGCCATTAATAGCTCATATGTCTCCACAATAACTGTAGAATGCAAATAACTAACAAGAAAGTGCGTATAAGACATTTTAATGGACAAGGAAAATTCTAATGTGGGAAGTTTTAGGATGCTCAGACCATACTAATAGCTTACTTTAGGTTCGTAATAATTATATAGGTGCTATCAAGTTTTAAAGGAGATACTTCCAGTCTTCACATGTTAAGGAATATGTGGGGAAAGATGACATCAAGAAGCATCAAATAAACACTGGTACTCGATATGAACTTCTTCAAAGCGTCGTCAATGAAGGAGAGAAACAGCACGGTGTGCGCTCCTGAGTAATAGGGTAATCTACACCTGTGCTCATCCATACTCTACGACACTGCGCGTCAGGAACACGGGAGGCAGAGGTTGGTAGCCTGAGCTGCGAACGGGCGCAGGCGTTCCACGTCCCACTGGCCTCCGTCTCGCTCCACCAAGGTACGACATTCGCCCGTCGACATCGTTGCCTTTCTGAACCGCTTACTGCAGCAATTTTATAAGGCGGTCCTATCACACTCGATGTCGGCGGCGAAACACCGTTAGTGCATACGAAACGCAAAGAAGCGAAACGCAAAGAACATAACTGCGTTCAGGGTGACTCCACGATGCTTGCGAGGCCAGTGCTTTTTCCTGCTATTGAGACGCTTTAACCACGGCGTCCGATTGCGCGCCGGCGCGCCATCACGGACGCCATAGCTTTAACTGCGTCGTCGACGAATCATTCTCTATCGGCACTAGTAAGTGTCATGCCGTATTACTTCTCTTCATCGCTCACAGACGGCCTGCACCGCCCCGCCCTGCCAACAGAGAGCACCGCGCGAGAGAGAATGTGTGAGATATATAATTCGTGGTTGTCAAGTGTCTTGCATTTAAAACAAAAAAATTGGGGGGACCCTTAATCTTCGCCTTTAAGAGTTGAACGCGATAGCGACATCCTGTCCCGAGTGCCTACTTCAACCACTTAGTGCATACTTGCTATGCACCCACTACGTGGTGTTAAGGGAATACGCGCAGTAAGGTGTGTGCCGTTTGTAATGGGTGGCCGGCTTTAAACTACGACATCGTTATGATAGTCACGTATTCTGACGCCCGATGGCAATGTACGCTTTTACCACGCAATATTCCTGGGAAATTACTTGTTATATTGCGACGCCTATATAAAGGACGCTTGCGTTTGCGAAGCATGAAAGTTGTTTTCACTGCATTTCCAAGCAGAGGAAGTTATTTTCACTGAATTTCCAAGCAGAGGTGTGGCTGTGTGGTAGAACACCTGCTTGCCATGCAGACGGCCCGGATTCGATCCTCACTCGGACCCGGAAATTTTTATTATTTATTTTATTTGCATCTTTCTCGATTTTTCGGTCACGGACAAGATCATGATTTTTCGCTCACAACCAACGACGCCGACGCCGACACCGACGCCGGAATTTCTGCGAAACGATCTCTTAAACGCTGTCGCGTTAAAAAATTGCTCAGTTGGTAGAGCGTCGGGCGCATACAGTCGTGGGCCGAGGAGTCAGAGGTTCGATTACCGGCGGGGGAACTTTCCTACAAGTTTTTTCTTTCTCATTTGGTAGCGTCAGTTTTATCAACGTCATATCCGTGACGGAAATACGTCACTGAAGTCTTGGTGAATCCCGGCATAAAACACTTTCATGTTAAAATAGAGCAAGTCATACGCGCACAAACACATATCAGCATCCACAGCGTGCACCCAGCAGACACAACCGAGAAATATTAAAATAGACTGGAACCTAAGATGCAGCGTTTTCTCAGCCAACGTATATAGAGTTAACGAAGCGGTGAGGAATTCAGGCGCACGCGAACACGCTTACTAGCGCGACATTTAGTCGTGGTCACTGGATCGACATGCGTTCGGTGTACGAAGACGGGGAAGTAGAGCATCAGGGAGTATTTCCGTATCTCGAGGTCTAATATTTTTATACTAGCATTCGTATTTCGATACACAACAAAGAATCTACGCAAATCCGCCCGAATTCCAATAACATGGCCTCATTGCGAGAGAATCAAAAGAAAGTTGCACCGACTTAATAGCGTGTACCAACAAACAGCCGAACTAGTCCGATAGTCTGGAGAAGAGAATACTCAACTGGGGCTTTCTTTCGACCATCTGGAGGCCACTTCTCTTTTCGACAACGTGATTGTTGTAGTGAGAAATAGCGATTCGGAGGTCATAAACCTAACCAAACATAGCGAAACAACGCAAATCGCAGCAAATGGCACCGTAGAAAAAGAGACGGACTGCGGTTAAAGAAGAGAAAGTTCACTCCCGAGAACATCCGAGTCTAATACTGTTCAGCAAAAATAAATCACAATAATAGCGATCCGTCAGAAGTAGAAGATTACCCTAAAGAGCCCAACAGCTTTGTACGCGTTAGTTAGGTGCGAGCACTGCACAAAAAAAAAAAAAGAAGAAGAAAAAGCCAGATATAAAGATGTGTAATTGCTTCCGGAGCGTTCTGTGTTCCATCGACTAATCGAGCAGAGTTACAGTCCCGAGAGCAAATGTCCCGCGGTGCTTTGCTCTTTCTCTTTGCTGGGGACTTGAGAGAAGCCCTGCGGAAGTTTCTGAGGTCGTACGCGGGTGGGCGCCGCAGTCATTCATCGTAGTTTCTGATTTAGTACCTAGCGCGTCGTTCGCTGGAGAAACTGGCGTTACTAGCCATCAGCTACCGCGCGAAGCAATTACCTCGCATGTTTCAGAAACCGACACCGTCGAAGTTGCGCTCGAAGTTTCAGCCATCAATCGACCAGAATAAATGAGTGCTAGTAACGGCGCCTGCTTCGTGCTCCTTTCCGTTTCCGCAATCAGTCGAAACGGAAAGCTTACCCAGAGGTGCGTGGCACGAAGAAATTAAGGATAGAAAAGGGCCAGCTATCCCGAGACAGAATGGTCGTTTTCCATTAGTTAAAGAGCCCACTCTGAAGACGCACAGTTTTAGCAATACCATACAGCTTAAGATACGGGGTTACCGTATCGTCTTAAATGTACTTCGACCCGAAAACTTTTCAAGCGAAGCCTTTTATGAGCTGCAGATTTCGGTGGCGGTGGAGATGGCGTTGTACGCGAATAACTCGGCGCCGGCGAGCGTGCAGAAATTCGGCCCTCGAAGGTGTGTCGGTCACGTGCCGGTCACGTGCGAAGGTGTGTCGGTCACGTGTCGGTCACGTGCGTGGTCACGTGCGGTCACGTGCGTCTCTCGATCGTGGACTTGTCGGCGATCATCCATTTCTAATATGCCAATCTGATCTTTTATCGAGGTGGCTTTTCTTTTCACACTGCCGCATTTCGTTGGTGCCGGGATGTCAACGCGTGACCGTCGTTGTTGCCTGTAACAACTAAAGTATCGCGCTGCTAAGCATGTTGGCGACGGTCTAATTCCCGGCATGGAGGGAGGAAAAAGTTAGGAGGGAGCACTGCGCAATGCGATAGAAAGAAAAAAAACTGAGGGGGGGACGAAGCATGTAGCATGCAAGGGTGTTTCCGCTCCACTAACGTCGTCGGAAATCTGGCTCGAAAGGCAGCTTACCCTAAGGTGCTTCTTCTTCTTCTTCTTCTTCTTCTTCTTCTTCTTCTTCTTCTTCTTCTTCTTCTTCTTCTTCTTCTTCTTCTTCTTCGTCATCGTCGTCGTCGTCGTCCCCACATGCTCAGTTTCAGTTCCCTACGGCATGTAGGGAAGGGTGCTTCAGCTTCACTAACGTCGTCGACTATTTCTTGGGCTAACTGTTGCCATCTTCACTTTTAGTGCACCAGTGGCGAGTAGTGACACTTACCCAATTTTTCTCGCGCATACCCGTTTGTGATGGACAGTGACTGCATGACACACCGTGATGACATTAGACACCGCCAAGCCGACACTTTATAGGGTGCTTCGAACATAAAATAAAAGTAGTAGATAAGGCGCGTACTTTCCAAGCCCCTTTTTCCGATAGGAAAATGGCTCCTGAATGTTTTTAGCTGCAGGAGTTTCTGCATGCACACGATAACATTATGGGACGGACAGAGTGCCTAATAAAAGGTCTTGCAGGTTAAAATAACGATGTGCCGGCCGCCACGATACGGCATTTCCGTATTTACCGTACGCTATACCGGCACTGCTAAAACAGCCTAAACGACGCGGCTACATCGGGCTTTGTTGCAGAAGTCACTATAGCGTCAGAGCCGTGGCCTTCGACCAGACCTGAGAAACACATCGTCAAGTCATTTTCCTTGCTATACCAATTTATAATGGTTTGCGCTAAGGAGAGTACAGTGCTCACGGATTGAAACTGGACAATTTAGGACTAAGTAACGCACATACTTTCGTTTCCACCGTCTATAGTTCGGGTCATATCTACATGATTTCGACTGGAACGCGTAGATCAGAGCCAATACTATATTTAGAGACCAGATTCGTCGCAACATGACGTGGCTATCTCGAGCAAATGCCAGTCGTTACAAAAAAATATGTAATGTGTTTGAATCCGTGAGTACTGTACCTGTCTGCTTGCGGCGGTGGTGCATAGTGATGGTGACAATGTTGCTCGGGTGGTTTTAGCTTGTCAGACCTGGCCGGTAATTGCTGCTTACTCATTAAGGATGTTCATGATGGCGCCTTGTGTGTATGACATAAGCATACACCGTCGAGCCTTATTTCGCACCATTTGTGGGATTCGAGCTTTCGACATCACCTCAATGAAATACTTACGCACCCTTCTGTTCTTTCTTTTGTTGTTCAGGGCATCCAACGTACGTCAAAGTGAACATATACGTGAACAGCATAGGCCCTGTCAACGCGAACAACATGGTAAGTGTTCTAAAACCGATTAGTTCACTCATATTACATTACAACGTTTCCAATTTAAGAAAAGCGGTTTTACTACGACTGCAATAATAAACCGAACATGGGCTTCATTACCTTTAGAAATAAAGAAGCCAGAAGCTCGCCATGACGGCTAAATGCATGTATTTAAAGAATGACAATAACTCTGTAGATGTTCTTTTTTCTTTATTGCTTATGGAGTGTTCCACAAGGTCCCGCATTAGCTCGTATAAGTCTAAGTCTGACTCTAAAGAGTCATATAAGCAAAAAGTTCAATCACATGACAACACTAAAGTTGACGCAAAACAGAGTCAGACGGACGAGCACGGAATATGCTGACGCATAACTCTACACACAAGTATACAAAGACCGGTCACATAACTACACTACAGTCGACATTCAGTCATATGAGCACGGAATAAAAGGACACCCAAAGTGACGCATAGGGTGACAAGGCCCGCTCTAATCAAATACATACATTGAACTTTCACTAAATTGGGAAAAAAAGGCTATTCTCAGTATTGTTCAAGAATATCGCTCACTTCAAGTAATTTCTTTAAGGCCAGTACCATTAAATCGCGTATAATATCTGCTCTCCTTTTCCCTCGGATTGGTGTGCACTCTCGTAAAAGATAATAATACCCTCGTGACCGCAAGCACGTTCTAGACTCTCAACTCTTGCAATTTTGTGCAGGAATTTTGCTTTGTAAATGATACCGATACACGTGCGATGGTTTGCGGTGGAGGGGGGTAACGTAAAAGAGCGCTATCATAGTTGTATTTTATGGGTGTTGCTGATATTGGATATCCAATACAAGGAGATGCTTAGATGAACTACACGGATTTGGTGGCAGGCTTTGCAGCACAAGTGGTCAAAGTTAATCCGGGAACCCAGACTGAGGCGTGCCCATTACTCGACGTACAGTTTAGGGAAGCATATCTTAAAACTTCAGTTATTTTCTTTTTTTAATTTCACAAAGTCGATTAAGCACAATGCGTACCGGAACTAGAACAAGCGCCTATCTTGTGAGTTTCGCGAGAATCCTAGGTTATCCTTTGCGCATGCAAGCATGTTTCATGATTCCAGAAACCAACTTGCCCAGCTTTCTGCAAGAACGATTGAACTCGGCGTCTTTTCTCGCCTTCTCTACAAGAAAGTGCAGTACTTGCGAATGTTCGTATGTGATTGGACTCGCGCGTAGCGAAACCTTCAGCTACGGACGGCAACTTGTTCCCGAGCACCAAATGCGCGCGCACTTAACGGGCTGCGTTGCTTTTCGTTGGAAGTGCAACGATAAGAACCGCTCGCGCGAAAACGTGCTTCGGTGTACGGCACGCAGTTTGCGTGGACGAGGAGAGCCGTCAGAGAGAAGTGCGCACGTTCAGCGCCATCTCCACGGTTTGTACGGGCTTAGAATGCGCCGGGTTGCCATCTCCCGGCTACCCCACCCGCATTTTGTGGGGCGCCGGCAAGCAGTCACAGGGAACGAAACCCTCGAGTGAATTTTGCCAGCCCTCGCCACGATCCAGTCTCGGCGAGATAGCAACCACGTACCGCAAGTGAAGCAGTGAGCAACACTCGATACGACGTGCATGCCATTGAAGTCGGTGACCGTTTTCGACGCGCGGGCTGCATCAGAAGTCAGCGCGTCGTTTCACTGTTGCGACCCGATTGCACGAAACAGCAGTCTTCCGTTGAGACGCTGAGCGCGAAGCAAGATCTTCGCCGAGTACGTTTTCTTTTTCTTGTGTTGAGCGGGAAAACACTGGAAAGTGATTCCGCGTATCGCCACTCCAAGATTTCAGCCGCTGAAACCGTTGCATAGTTGACAGCAGAGTATCTGGCTCTCTCTTTTTCTCTCCTTCTTGTGTTTATTTGCGCATCGTCTTGCTTACAGCAGGAACAGTGGCATGAGTTCTGAAATATTCAGAATTTCACTCGATAGTGACGGTTGGAAACTTTTTATTGTGGTTTGTTCATGCCACCTACTAGCGGAGGGCTGTAATCACGGTTTTTCCGTTTTGTAGTCGCTAAAGAAAAAAAAGCCATTTCGCTATTTTGATGAAATTTCTGTAGTCGTACACTGAGGCGAAGTAAAGGCTAACCGCTTAACATGCCGCATTGATCGCTAAAGGAATGTAACACTCCCAGGACGAATTACTTCTTTACTCTCTGGGGTCTACTCCTTGAGTCTCTCTTTGATGTGCGAGTATTTAGGTGACGTGCCACCAAACGACAAAATGGTTATCGCGAGGGATGCCACCAGTACGTACAAGCTGCACCAACGACACGCGCGGCAAATTGTTTAAATACCTCAGCAACGCTATGTGCCCATAACGGCACATAGGTTCAAGGTCGCGTACGCCTTCCGAGAAAAGCGAAGCCTGCTCGGAAATGGTGAAACCTTACAGTAATAACCCGCGGCTGCTCCTTCGTTTCTTGCCTCGCAGCTTGACGTCTCGCATGCGTTGCGATAAGTCTGAGAACAAGAACAAGGCGGCTGGCGACGAAAGCGACGATAGAAGAAGCCGTACACGCTGGCTGTGACTCTCGCTTTGTTCGCTTCCGGGAATCTCAGGAAGCAGCGATACGGTTGCACCGAGGAAATGAGGCTGGCGTTGTGGGAGAGGTCAAATATAACCAACCCGTACGCCGAACAGTTGAGGAATTTTTCTCCCCGGGAGAAGCCTCAGCGGAGACGACTCCCCCCCCAACCAGTCCGTCCTTTTTTTTCTTTCCTTTCCTGTTCAGAATCTCCGGAGCCGGCGCGTCGGAATAGTTCCTGTCACGCGTCCGCTCTTCCAGAAGCGAGGAGGGGTTCCCCGTTGCGTTGGCGACGGCGGAAGCCGTTTGGCTGTCGAAAGCACGCAGCCGGCTATTTGTCTGCGTCGAGGCTCGGCCTAAATGATGCGACCGAGAAAGCAGGGAGGCCTAGGTCATTCCGTCCTCTTTCGCGACTGGACCCTGTCACGTCCAGCCGTCCAGGACGTTCTAGTGTTTTCTCGAATAAAAAGAGGGAGGAACAAAATAAGAGGAAATGGGGTGACTGCATATGTAGGTGCTGCTTCCTCCTGAATAAAGACGCTTATTCCTTCTCCTTCGGCACCAAATGTGCTTACTTAACGCTGCCGTGGTCCGTGCTTTTGGTGCGGGTAACGGTGCCTCGGTTTAACAGCTGTCAGTAAAATAACGACCGGAGGGTGTGCAAAGTTTCACGCTTCCGGTTAGCATCTGTTTGTTCCTTGTGTAATCTTGAAATTACACTTCCTCTAACCTATCAGGAAACGTACACTGCTACTGTTGGCGCCAGGTCGTAAAAGTAGGCAACGTTACAGCCCCTATAGAGATACAATGCGGGAAGAGAAAACTCAGCAGGCCGGCGGTGCGCTTGTTTATGGTGTTTCCCGTGCTCTGTAGAAGACGACGCGTGACTATGCCATAGAAAGGAAAATGATAGGTGTAACATCAAGGGACAAGAAGAGAGCAGAGTGGGTCAGGGAACAAACGATTGTTAAGAACATCTTAGTCGAAATCAAGAATACATGGGCATGGGCAGGTCACGCAGCGCGAAGGCAAGATAACCGCTCGTCATGACAGTCTGTATTCCAAGAGAAGACAATCGCGCGAGGGAGAGGGAGAAAGTTAGGTGTGCAGATGATATTGAGAACTTTGCGGGGTTAACGTGGCCACAGCAAGCACATGACCGGGATTGGCGAAACGGGGGGAGAGGCCTTTGCCCTGAAGTGGGCGTAGTCTGAATAATGATGATGATCATTGCGATGGCGTTTCACGACGATTCGTGCAGGAATACGGCATGGACATCTACCTGCGCCAGTCCTGGCAGGACCTCCGGTTGAACGTGAGCAAGTACGGTGTGACCACGCCGGTGACCATCAACGGCGAGGACATCATGGGCAAGATCTGGAAGCCCGACCTGTTCTTCCGCAACGTGAAGGAGGCCAGCTTCCACTACGTCACTGTGCCCAACAAGCTGGTCAAGCTGGGTCCCGACGGGGAGGTGCTGTTCAGCATGCGCCTCACGCTGCGGCTCGCCTGCTTCATGTCCTTCAGGCATTTCCCTCTGGACACGCAGAGGTGCCACATCCTGCTTGGACCCTGTGAGCAGCAATCTACATCACTTGCGTGCTTCGAATTTAGTTCTATACACCACACCGTGTGTATGAGAAGCACATTTGGTGAATTGAAAGCTGAGTACAAGTGAACTTAAAGGAGTCCTGCAATACTCTTTTGAACATGGTCACGAAATAATGCCGATCGGCAGACAAGGCTCCTGCGAACATGTTAGGCAAACATTATAGCGCCGCAAGCGGCTTGGAATTTCCAATTAGGTTTCAGTCAGCTAGAAATCACTGTCTCTTCTCTCGAAAAAAATTATGCCATAAGCGTCATTGTCTGTATTAAGGCCGTATTAAGTTAAATTTTTGTAGCAGCTTAAGCAAATTTATCTTTTTTTACAATGAAAAGCTCGCTCAGTGTGATTTAACAATGTGTACGGACTTTCCATATTGTAGACCGTAGTATATTTTCCTTCCTGATAGTCCTTCCTTGATTTACTTGCTTAGCGTTTCATTAAATACAGCTCATACTGAAGCAATTCAAACGTGTTACATATTTTTCATTGCAAATACTTAAACGTAGTGTTAGTGTATAATTGTGTTTAAAATGTTTTATATGCGGATACGAAATGTCCTACAAAACATGAATTCAAGGTGATGTTTACAAATAGGTTTATTAAACTTCACATATGTTTCCTAAGCAAGTTAGCGAGCAACATAGGTTTAGATTCAAAACATTGCCTGCTCCATTCAATTGAATATCAATATAATAGTTTCTACTGGAGATCTCCTTTGTATCGCCGAAGTCTAGGCGCTAATCTTGGTGACACAAATAAATTACTGTGAATTTTTCAGCCAGAATATATTTTTCTAATAAGAAAAATAATAAAGCATAAAAAATGTATGTCAAAGTGAGCAAATAAATAAACCGATGCGGAGAGGCAGCCTTGTTATTGACAATACATTTGCAATTATCTCGCCTAAATATTACAGATGCCCAAACCATCGAACAAACAGCGATTTCATGGCAAGACACGGACCCCTATTGTACTTGAACGGCCCATCGAAATTCCCGAGTTTGACCTTGTCCACAACTCGTACGGACATTACAACCGGGCTATCGACACAGGTGGGTGGAATCTTTCATGTGTTCACCAAATGCGCGAACTTTTGCTATTTATAGCAGCGTGCATCTTATTATCCTTCCCTCCGCCCCAAACGAAATCCAGACTACAACTTCCACTGAATGTAACTTTTTCTCAAGTCATGCGATGCTACTTGAACTAAATACCATCATGGTCATTCGAGCTATGAAGCCATTTGGTCCACACTGAAATAGTAGGCGGTATAGCAGTAAGTCAACTGCATGTGCTCTATATTAAAGCAGTGCATCTAAATCAATGTGCGCATATGTGCGGCTAATCAGTAAAAGTAAACTATGGTCGCTTAACGGTCACTCGTTTTGCGCCAAGTAACCATAGCTTTGCGAGCCGCCGTGAGGGTCAGATGCGCATGGAGGCCAGTGCTCGTGCGTAGGCAGTAAGATTTGGCATCGTACTATACTTTCACGTATCCGAGCGGTGGTTCTATGCTGAATAGCTCGGTATGGAGAACGGTTAGCATGTTGAGTTGCCAAACGAAAATAGTGTCGACAAGTTTCTGTGAATCTCAAGACATGGAAAGTTGATTGACGAGACTCAGCAATTCCCAGAGCACTGGCAGACGCTCGTGGTACTCCAAGACATTTTGCAAAGGCTTCTGGCCAACAATGTTTGCATTCTTTTGCTCTAAATTACGGGATATCCCAGATAAAACCGGGGCGCAGAGTAAGCTATTTTTTTGTCTGATAATTGCCGAGTGAACACGTAATAACTAACAACTATTGTGCAAGAGAAGAGTAGTAGCCGGCACCACGCATTGACACCAATCTCTCCTTACATCATACATTTAATTAAAAAAAAACCATAGTTTTGTAGTTAGTGCACGAACCGACTAGCTGAAGGGTAAGCACTGCTTACTAAGATTAAACATGGAAATTTTTAAGATACCTACATGTAGTTTGAAAATTCAGAAAGCCCCTAGCTCATAATATGCTAATCTGTGCTCTTATTAGTGGCAGGCAAAGCCGGCGTACGAGCTATGTCGGTATAGCTATGTCGCACACACAATTACAAAATTATCTTAAAAATTTTTGCTCGTCCTGCTAGACACGTTTCACATCTGTCAGCCCACCACCATGGGGCGGACTGTCGTAATCTCAAGTATCTTCGTAAGTACCTTACCTTAGCCTATCCAACCATGAAACAGTTATATCATGGAATTCCCATAACTTACCTATCGGTTAACGCAGCCTTTTATGTGAGTTACATTAAGAAATATTCTAAATGTTAGGAGTATTTCACCATCATCAGCCTGACTACGCCCACTGCAGGGCAAAGGCCTCTCCCAGGTTCCGCCAATCAACCCGGTCCTGTGCTTTCTGCTGCCACGTTATACCTGCAAACTTCTTAATCTGATCTGCCCACCTAGTTAGGCGTATTTAATGCCGTGCAAACTGGCCCGCGAACTGTTTGTCCTTCCCTGTTGCAGGCGTGTTCAGTTTCCTCAATGCCACGTTCACCTTGGAGCGCCAGAACGGCTACCACTTGATACAGACGTACCTGCCCACTTTCCTGATCGTCATGATCTCCTGGGTCTCCTTCTGGCTCAACGTGGACGCCACGCCCGCGCGAGTCACCCTCGGAGTCACCACGCTGCTCACCATGACCACCGTCGCGTCCGGCGTGCGCACGCAGCTGCCGCCCGTGTCCTACATTAAGGCCATCGACGTGTGGATAGGCGCCTGCTCCGTCATGGTCTTCGGAGCCCTGCTAGAGTTCACGCTAGTCAACTACCTGTCCAGAAGCAAACTACGCCCCGAGGAGTTTCGCAAGTCCATCAACATATTCCATGTGAGTTCTATGCTTTCAGTGACCTCCCAGTTATCGAAATACTCCTACAATGTCGTTTATATCGTACCTCTTTCGCTTGCGCATAATTACTGCTCATTTTTGCCCATATGTGAAATAACAATATTTTATCGAAAGGTTTCTCAATATTGCGTAACTTTCTTGAATGGTCGACCAAGCATCACAAAATAGAACCACGAGGCGTATTATTCCCGTTCCGTTTCCGGTGACTCTTTACACTTTTAATTGATAATACTGCAAATATTTTCAAGAAAAAAAGAAAACAAGAAGAACAGTAGGACCGGACAATAAAACTAGCTCGACAAGAAGCCTTTAATTAATTCTTTGCGCTTGACCAGTAGAAATGTTCTGTATTTTTTTCACCATTATGATGCCATCTTCTAGCACCCTGATTAGCAGTAGTGGTGGTGGTAGCGGTAACAACAGGAGTGGTGGCGGTGGTGGTGGTGGTGGTGGTAGTTGTGGTAGCAGTGGTAGCAGCAACGTGGTGTTGGCACGAAACTTCCCCTCTTTAGAGCTTATATTCAAGTACACTTAGTTTGCCTTTCTTCAATCTTTCCTTATGCTTTCGGTTTCTGCGCGACCCGTTTTCCCGACTCTTAACATATGCCGGTTAGTGGCAATCTTTAATGACAACATAAAGACAGCAAAGTTGGTCGAGGGGTGTGACATTTTCATGGAAAGGTCTATCCAATGGGAAATTTGGCCTCCACCCATCTGTAGCACAAAGCAACAAGGAAATAGATGCGGATTTTTCTCGAATGAAAGCTTCCTAGTTAGCGAAAAATTCATCCTGGTCCGGAGATCGGTCTCATAACTGACACCCCAGAAATGCGTTGGTACTGGGTAGGATTTAGTCTCGAAAGGCCGTACGGGTTTCCTTGTGAAAATTTGATACCAATTTTCACATTCATAATTTTTCCTCAATCTTGTAGGATTCTACAGGAACTGCTTCCGTGTTAAAGGGAAGGTCTGTCGCTCAAGATCTCATTTGAAACGGTGCAAAGTATATTTTTATTTCTTCCGCTTGGAAGATATGCCCTCCGACAATTTAACCCCGTGTTTCCGTCTTTTCTTTTTGTTTCCATATAAGATTGATGATTTCCGATAAAACAAGCTAACATTGGCACACAAGTTTCTCGGAGTTCAGTTTCCTTCTTAAAGCTGGCTACACATAATAAAGAGCGTTTGTAAGACAGAGCACGCTTTACAGGAAAAAAAAAAAAGGAAACAGGCATGATGACGACGGAAATTGACTTCCGCGACTTTCGAGCAGTCGGCAGATAAAAAAATTACACCATCTCCCGCTAAAGGGAACCATGTGTACATGTGAAGCAGCGGGCGCTAACGCTTACACTGGCGGCGGCGTTGACGCTGGCGCTCATCGCAGCGTTGCGCAGGAGAGAAAACTGGGGAGGCGCAAAGCAGGCAGTGATGGAGCAGTGTTTCCTACTGGAACATGCCAATCGCTGCTAATGGGCAATGAGAGACAGAAGACTCCGACTGGACACAGAGACCCGCACTCCGCTTTTAGTTAGCGCGCACGCTGCGAATTTTTATTGTTCAACAACGCACAGGAGAAATCTTCCACCGGCACCACCTTGGAGGTCAAGATCCATTGCCATATATACGGGATGGCCAGTGAACGGTTGTGCAGCGCGAGCAGTCGGTTTTTTCAACCAAGAAACTCGCTAGCAGACGCTGCCTGCGTCGGCGTCGCGAGGCGAGAGAGGGGGGAAGCGGAGGAGAGGAGAGAGAGGGGGTGACACGCATGCGCAGTGGGAGTGTGAATGCCGTGGGCAGGGATGCGTAGAGGAGAGAGGGGGGAGCGTAGGAGAGAGAGAGGGGGGGGACGCGCATGCGCAGGGGGGAGTTAGACGCCGCGGGCAGGGATGGAGAGAGGGGGGAGTGTAAGAGGGGAGAGAGGAAGGGAGGCGCATGCGCAGTGAGGGTGTGGTTGCCGTGGGGAGGGATGCCTAGAGGAGAGAGAGGGGGGAGAGGAGGTTTTTTTTATTTTTATTTTTTCTTTAACTGTTTGCGCATGCGCAGTAAGGGTGGGCACGCGGCACACCACCACCACCACCACCACCACCACCGGATTAAGCTTCGCCATAAGATGCTTCACATCTAAAAAAATATTCTTCAGAACGTCGAATGCGACACGCTTAACTATTCTTGAATTGATCATAGTAAATTTCTTCCTTTACTGGCAATGGTTACCTAAACTGTTACTTTCAAGTGCCGAAACGTGGCCGTGTGAATGCATCCGACTGTAACTATGGCAGCTTTCCTCTAAATAAAGCTGGTTGGTTCATTTTAGAAGACATTTCAGCCATGCGTTAACAAATTACTTTGCCAGGAGTGAAAGGGCCAACAAAAAAAAAAACTCCAGATTTGGTGTGTTATTTAACTTATGCGTTTGCGACGTTATTTTTTTTCATTTCCTATATAAAACGTTCGATGCCAATACTTTCGAACGAAAGAAAAATACTACTACTTCTGCAGGTATCAGATATACATACATAAGTAACAAAAATAGGGCAAATTTATTGCAATCAATGTACTTACTTTTTAAACTGAGTAAGAACTATTTTAAGACACCCATTTGTCTGAGACGTACTGGTGGGTTAGACGTTCATGATTGCTCATAGCAGCGCGCATCAAAAACAACGACGAACCGGACATGTACAGACAGACATAGACGCAAGCGATGACGAGAGCGCTTACATCCATGACTGCCTGTATGTGTCGTTTTCGTCGTTGTTTTGGATGCGCGCTACCACAAGCTATCTATTTGCCATAGCAATATTTGTTATGTTGATCTCGTCGGCATATATTCCTATGAAGCCAATGCATTTTCACGTGCGCAAAAAGAGCAGTGATTCTCTGGTTAGTGGCCTGCTAGTTTTACATAACGTAATTAATAAGCCCCCGCAAGAAGGACTTCAATCTGCTGGGACTGAACAACTGCTGAACTAATGCAAAACGACAAACAGTGAGGCGATTATATGGACAATTCAAGAGTTTCGTGCCTCATGCGAATACCTCATTCCGTGCCGATAGTGAGTCAACCATCTATTGCCGTAACCTCGTATGCGCGTGTAGATCATTTCGAGAAGCAAGTTTATGACTTCCGCGTCTTCGCGTATCGCTCTTGTGTCATCGCGAGTAGAGCCGGATAACGCCACCCTCGAGACTAAAATTCGTTTCTAAAAGCCCTCTTCATGCTCATCCGTTCATACTCAAACGTTCATACTCATCCAAACCGCAGCAAAGGCTATCAAAGTCGACCCACGTATTCTTTATTTCTTTTTTTTCTTCACCCTTGGTGTCGAGAAATGACTTGGAAGGTGATTTACGGTAATCTCTGAAGTATGAGTCTCTTCCGGCTGAGGGCGCAATTTCGGGGTTGCCTCCACAGCGCTGAGTTATAACGCGTAAAATAAGCGACATTTGTTGGAAGATGGGTATAAAGGCGTTCCTCCAAGATGAGGATGAGTCTTAGACGACGAATATTCGTGCGCATAACGTTGGTCGAGACGGAAATACTCTCAAGCAATAAAGAAACAGCAGCATCTGAGTTCCAAGAGCTCTAAAGGTCATAGCTGGAGCAAATATATTCATTCACGCCTACAAAAACGAACAGAGAAAAGCTCTGAAGAAAATAAATACAAAGAAACCTTAGCGCAGAAGGCCTTCTGCAAGCTTCGATTCAGCAGCCTGGCGAAAGTCAGGAAAAAAAGCGACAAAACTTCTTGCAAGATTTGTATATGTCTACACTCACGTCTATGTTGCAAGGACGACATGCAGTGACACAGATGGCGACAACAGATAACACCCCAAAAATAGCGATGTGAGATACGTATGAGGAGACGTTGAAACGCAGCAACACTACAAACGTTTCTGTTGGGAGATGCACAAGCGCAGAAACTCGCTGGCTCGTACATTTCGACGCTGTCGCCCTCGGCGCTTGTGTGACGTGACCGTTTCGCGCTTGTCCGACTGTAAAGGTGCTGTGACGATGCATTAGGGGCAAGGAAAATTCCTGCGAAATATCCGTTTTTTCGCGATCATCGTAAATGGAGGAGATATTTTGTTTAAGTTGCCTTCGAAAGCCGCTTTCCGCCATGTCAGACGCTCGGTGTAAGCTTTCTTTTGCCTCAAAAGGACACTTGAGGCAGACGATGAATCAGTTTATAGGAATAAATCATTATTTGATAATTCTGTAGTCGTTAATGTCACCATCATAGGTTCATTACTAGAAAAAAGGAACGAAAATCAGTTTCCTTTTTAAAATTCGCGCCAAAAACAGCACCTGTATGTCAGTGTGATGTCACATATTTCAAGTTTATTTTATTTCTATTTTTGTTACATCTGCTCAACGAAGTGTCCCTGAACCTCACTATGTTAAAGCTCAGGCCCCAATCGCAACACAATGCAGTTCATTTCTGCTGGTAGATAATTATGTAGGCCTGGACAGACGGTCTAGAAATTTTCACGACGCCATGCTGAGTAGGGGCGGCAAGTTTAATATGACGTCGCCACCTGCGTTTTCTGTTTGAGCGTTTTTCTCACATATCAAGCGCTTTCTCGCGGCAAGGGTGCTGCTTTTGGCTATTGTGAGACGTTAGTTTAATACGAGATAAATTATTTTCCTCCTTAGTGTCTCTTTAACAATGACACTAACATCGTCATTAGTGCCTTCCCTACATAAAAGTGCAAAATGGCGGGCCAGAACATACTACAATCTGTTGGCATTAGCACATTTTCATATATATTTTTTTTAAATCAATATTTTAGTTATAGAGTTCTTTTGAAACTATGTAGTTATCAAATGAACTTGCTTCTAATATCACGTTCAGATATCTCCCTCTTCATTTTCTCTCATGTGACGACGTGAGATGCACAATAACACCAGCCTACGAAAAAAAATGGCGTATAAATAAAAATACATCATGTTGTTTTGACAGACACTACTGCGGCTTAGGAATCTGTTCCCAGAGTGTTATTCCCGATTAGATGAAAATTCAGCTCATTAGCTGACCTGACTAACATGCCGGAGGCTTACGGCTTTCCCGGTTGGCTCGAAAGGCAGAATACGGTTTTGCAGATGTAGTCAAAAAACATGAATACGTTAGCTAACAATAGACGTTAGCTAATAACAGAATCTTTCGACAGCTTTTCTGGTCACGAAACTTCATCGTCACGCAACGGGAGAGCTTCATGCACTCTGCAAGTTGGCAGGGCCGTGACGCCACTGCTTTACCGGAGGGCTTCCTTTCAGGACGATGGCACTGTGGTTACCGGATGCGTGATGGAAGTTTAAGCACGCATTTGTGGCAGTAGTTTAGTGTCTTCTGCGATAACAACCACTTGTCGGATAGTTTTCGAGCTATAGTATTTCGCGGTGCGGCGCGTTTGAAGCGGCTTGCTCGAGCTACGATGCCATATAAGCGGATGCAGACGGGGGCTACCACTCCACCTGCAATCACGCAATTGAAGGAGGTGCTTTATTGTTTACCGACTGTCTGGAAGGCTGGTCATACAAAAAACAGACTGCGTCTTCGTGTGTGTCCGAAGTAGTTTGTCTTGACCGGTGGGATCCGTACACGCGATTGTGAAACAAGCCACTTCGCATCGTCGAAGGGAAAGAAAGCGACGGTAGTGTCTCTGGCTGAGACACTTGCCTTTCTCGCATTTTACCGTGGCGTAAAAGCCACCTCCAATTTGTTTCTTATGTAAAATAACTAATCAAACAGCGTCAAAAGGGCGCCTATCACGAAGTGCGGCGACAGTACTGAATGATTTGGACTCACTGGCGGACCGTGTATCTACCGCCCCTGCGAGATTCAATATGATAGATTCAAAGTGGTAGGGTGCATAGTTCGCCGCATGGTCCTCTGTCTTGCATTCTCGCTCTTAGCTACTAATAGCGCCGCGAAAACAGGTGGCTTGTCAGCAAATAGGCACATCATTTTGCCAAAATTCGTTGTGTTAAAAACTTTTACGCGAGGAAGTCACCGGCACAGTCAAGCTCGCTATCTGCAGCTTATCCGTGCGGCGAGTGATGCGAGAAATCATCATGTGATGATGTCACCCTTTGGTGCCATTATTGCGTCACCGGTCGCCAGAATTTGTGAAGTCACACGGAGACGCTGTCACGTGACATCGTCGCCTGCTCAATAGTGGGCCGATCCGGTAGCCACTGCAGAACCACGTGACGTGCAGAAAAGCTTCCAGTGCTTCAGATCCCGGAGGTGGTGCAAGGCCACGCTGGGTGCAGAAGGGGGGGGGGGGGGGGGGAGCAATCAATAGAATTGACTTAGAAGGAAAATGAAGAAGAAGGTGGCGATGCATCGTCAGTGGCACATGTCATTGCCACTGCGCACGTTGTATGCGCATACCCCTCCAGAGGCTATAAAAAGCCTCGCTCCCAATAAACGTTATTCACTTGTACGCTCGTGTCTGTACGTTTCAGTGGCGACGAGTGGCCTTCGAGTCATCTTAGACAAAGGCATGCGGGACGTTGTGTCTTTTTTTGCTTAATTTTTTTGTCCGGGGCTAGTCTTAATTCAAAATAGCATTCTAAGGTATTCAACTTTGTTTGGCATCTGTTACAGCGAAATTGCTCCAAAATAAAGCGGGCGATCAATCGCAAATCACTAAATGCAAAACAAAAAGAAAAAGAACGGACGCCTGCAAGTATTGTTCGTGATAAATGCCTTTTAGCACAAGTGCTGCAGTGACCCTGCGGGCCGTCACGGGCTTTATATAGATATGTACAATATTTGTACATATATTTAACTTCATTTTGTAGCGTTTCGCTCAATAAGGAAATTACAACCCAGTCGCCTTGCCTCCACATGCTTCGCATAACATAGATTCCCATGGTAATTGGGATCTGCCAAATTGTTTTCTATTGATTTCAAGCTCAGCATATGAGTGTCGCAGCTGTCTAGTCCTTGCAATGTTTACAGCCCATTTTCTTTTTTTCTGTGACATCAATCAGTGTCTCAGCGAACTCATGATCTCACGCTCTTATTTAATTACCTCGTCTTGATGGCCAGCGGCATTGAGGCGCAACTACGTAGAACCGGTCAAATCTGCGTGTAGCTTCAAGACCTCGTTCTGGCGCTAAATTGTTTAAGCGTTGACCATTGTTGTTTCTTCAGCTTTGCAAGAACCGCACCTGGGACGCCGAAACAGATGAAGAAGAGGTCAGCTCTAGTTACGAGCACTCTGTTCACATTCACAAAAACGCTATCACGACCTCCTTGTTTCGCAGTTGAACACGTCAAGATCACCACTTTTCCTGCAATTTTATTGCATACAGTGTACCTTTTTTTTTTTTCACGCAGCCGTGGTTTGTTTACCTTCACGTTGTTTCGTTGGCGCCGTGCATACTGCTGCACACATTTATCCACTTTTTTTTTTCTTGGGCGTCTGCTCTGAGCGTCACTGCGCGCAGTGAACAAAACCATTTCTGGAAAGCTAAGGCCGCCGGCAAACCGCTTGCTCGGGTGCCGTAAGGTTCAACTCCCGCGCTGAGACCGCATTATTTACGTTACGTGCAGGGCTTTGAAAGCAGGCCGTCAGAACCTCATTTGGTGATAGCCAAGGTTGGGTTGCTCCTTAATGGCGGACGACGCGGACCGCGCTGCCGAACGTGACGCTGAAGCGGAGCCGTTGACGAGGGCGCGCAGTTTTCCAAAGGGGACGCAGTTCTCGTAGGGTGGTTGTGGAAACTTTAAGCGTTAAACCGAGCCGTGAAGACGTCGTATGGCGCGCGGGAAAAGTTTGCGAAGTACCCGTTAACCGCAGGTTCTTTTCTCTCCGGCAGTAAAACTTTACCGGCGGTCATTGCGCAATCCGTCCTTTATAGCGCAGCGAAATTAGGCTTCTTCGCGCTTAACAAACTTTAGGTTAACGCCAATTAAGTGTTAAGTTTTCTATTCTCTCCGTCTTTCTTATTTCTCTCTTTGCATTTCTTTGAAGCGCGACCAGTCGTGCGAGAAATATGGAGTGCTATGTGAAACACGCGTATTTCCCGGCTTTTGTAATATGTATGAAGCAACCGGGTGCTATTGTGCATCTTGCGGTAAGGGCTGTCACGATCACTGATATTCCTTTCTCGGTGGCTTTTGATGTTTATGTTTTGGAAAAGACAGGGAAAGATATGGGTGGGATTTTGTGTGCATTATTAACGCACCCGCTATGTGATGCTGCTTGCCTTTTTGACCACTGTGTACAATGACATTTCCCTAGCACGAACCTTGATTATGTTTCACGAGATTTTTTTTTCTTCTACAACACCTGCGCTAGAATTGGACCAGGTGCATACATCAGTCACGATGCTTGCCGTGCATGTTGCATGTCCTAACTTTTTTCTTCCTTTCTTTTTTTTTATTCCTTTGCAGCAGTCAAGATTGATAAAGGTACCTTCAGTTCTTTTGAAGAGAAATTGCTGATGCTAGTGAAATGTTGTGCATGCCAGTTGAACAATTCCGATATCTCTCGTGCAACTGCTATATTCCTGCAAGTTCGACTGAGATAATATTTTAAACATGTTAAATTTCTTCGAAAATTTACGCTAAACATACAGTTATTACAATGCTTGCGAAAAGATTTAGTAACGTAAAAATATGCTCAACGTAAAAAGGAGTTTTGCGTTAAAAATTCACGTTTCTTTGGCGCTGACACAGTTGTCTTAATAACTTCGTGCAGTAAAGATAAAGAGAAAAGTTTTGCTCCTTCGCATTTGTGGCCTATAATTCGAGGATTGGCCGTGCATGACCATCAACTCAAAAGTTATGCGTAAATGCCAGACGAACTTCCAAAAAACGAACGATCGACGTTTATTCTGACGAAAAGCGGCCAGATGTCAAAGGTTCTCTTGTGTTCTCAGTGATATGATGGCTTACTTGTTTTCACTGTCCTTGCCGTTGGGCTGCATCAGCCTTTATATCAGTTATTGTAACCGAACAAGAAAGAAGCAGTGGTTTTGAAGGTGTCCTAACCAGAAAAGATTCCTTATGCGTAATTCAGTTCAAATAAAGTGCGCAATGAAGATTTAGTACCTCTACTGTATTTTTTTTCACTGATACTGGTGGCATCCTTGCTCTCGCAAATATTGCTAGTTAGAGAGCTATCAGCCGTGGAGACATAAAAGTTATGTTGTGACATCCTGCTCACCGTGTTCGGAAAGCAAATCGTGCCGTTCGGCTAGATATTTACATAGTTATACGACATTCAAACATGGACAGATTAGTTATTGTACCCGTGGAAACGTTAAAACATGAATAATGTAGTCGAGTCAACGTATACGTAATTTTTTTATGCAAAGTACACGCTGTTACGTTATTAACGTGCGTCGTCAGAAAAGAAAGGGCGTCATTTCTAAAGTGTGTAGGTACCAGCTAATGAAATCGCAAAGAAATCGCTGCAGAAAGAGGCCGCAACAATAATACCATGGTGTCATCGTCGTGTTTTATTGATTCCCTTATTGGCATTAGTACAGATAAAAGAACACTTCGCAGGTTATTTAACATAAGTTATGTACAGGCGTGAGCAAAAGTGTGCAGACCACAGGATCGCGTGGCCGAATGCATCGACGTGCCATCTAGTGACGTGACGCCTGCTGCGGTGCGCATGCGCGTCCCGTCGTATCAGTTGGCCTCTCATGCCGCTCTCTCTGACGCGGTTACGGCGCTCGTAGCCAAAACGACAACTGTGTGTCGCTTTCCTTGCTCCATAGAATCTGTGCCGCTCTTTCACGTACGGCTGCGACGTGGCCGGTTGAAGCGCCGGGCTCGCGTCGTTTTTTACACCAGTTGATTAGCCTAAGAAAGCATATTTAGTGTCGCAAAAACCTGGTGAATCCAAGCACACAAAATAGAGTACGTCGGGTGGGCTTCGATGTCACACACATTAATCACTAATAATATAATTAGCGTTAACGCTAATTACATTTCATTTAGCTCAATGAGACTCGACTCGGTCACGAGTAATTAGCATATTCCTGAGCTTGGTTTCCCTGAGCTCATGAGAATTAGACTTCAATTACTTTAATTGGGTTTAATTAGATATTGCTTAATTCGACCTAATTATGATCCGATTAGTTTGATGATACCATGATCAACGACGCTTAATCAGATTTATCTATACTTACCTTGGCCCTGCCTAATTAGCTTAGTTATGCATAATTAGCGTAATTATATACCGTGAAACTCCAGTATCTGGGGTGTTTGGTAGCATCTCCGGCTAATTAATCAGGCATAGGTAGTATTCGCACTAACTAACACTAATTAGACGTAAATGATCTTAATTAGTTTGGAGCCGATAAGGAGTAATTAGTATCTTCCTGGGCTTGGCTTCTCTGATCTCGTGGGGAAGTCAACTTGGATTAATTGGCCGCGGTTAGGTTTGCCTTATTTAGGCTAATTTCGCTCGGCTAAATTAAGAGATAGCATGATCAACTATAATTAATTAGGTTTGGCTATTCTTACCTCGACTCATCTGGCCTCATCTAAGGTTAACTTCGCTTAACATGGAAACAGCAAGCTGGACTACGCTTAATTAAACCTATTTACGCCTGACTTTATTAGGTTACCATGGTCAACTATGCTTGATTAGTTTCGGCTACACTTACTTTGACTTAACTAGGCTCATTTAGTTTAACTTGGCTTAACGCGACAAAGGTAAGCTGGGCTGAGAAAAACTTAATTTTGTGTGCTTGGCTTCAGGTTATGCGATGCTAGCTATGCTTAGTTCGGCTAATCAACTGGTGTAAAAAACGACGTGAGCCCGGCGCTTGAACCGGCCCCCGTCGCAGCCGCTGCGTAAAAGAGCGGCACAGATTCTATGGAGCAAGAAAGCGACACACAGTTGTCGTTTTGGCTACGAGCGCCGTAACCGCGTCAGACAGAGCGGCATGAGAGGCCAACTGATACGACGGGACGCGCATGCGCACCGCAGCAGGCGTCACGTCGCTAGATGGCGCCTCGATGCATTCGGCCACGCGATCCCGTGGTCTGCACACTTTTGCTCACGCCTGTACTTAAAAAACTAAACGTATTCGATAGTGCTAAGCTATGAGTGCAGCCTAAACAAGTTTTCTTTATGTATCTCAATTAATTTAAAGATAAAAGCTTTAATTTTGTGTATTCTCTTTCTACCTGTCCCTTCCAAATACGCAGCGGAACCGTAAAGGCGGCGAAAAACAAGGTGATGAGGAAGGTCCCAACAAGTACGAGACCCGCGGACACATGGAACTACAGAAGAACCTCAAGAGGTCCCAGAACGTAGACAAAGTGTGTCGCATCATGTTTCCATTCGTGTTCTTCGTCTTCAACGTCGTCTACTGGTTCTACTACCTCTACATGAGCGAGTTCACCTGAGACCGAGACGAAGGCGTCTTGACCCGACACGCGTTGACCTCTCAAAGTTAAAGGACTTGGTTTTCAGGAAGGTCAATGCTGTCAAAGGGCAAGTATGGTCCGCGTTGACCAAAAAAGAAAGAAAGAAAAAAGAAATGGAACAAGAAACACTTTCGTGTATTTGCAGTACGGAAACGTTTGCTCTAGCCGAATGCTACATGCCGATGGCGAATGTTAACGACAGAAGTGTTAGCGACACCGGCTTCTAAAATGCGTGGCAGATGAAATTCCGGAGATAGTGTACTTAAATACCCCGAACACACATACGGATGTTTCAGTCGGTTACGTCACCTTACCGAGCAGTGTGTGCTCGCAAACCAACGCCGACAGATCGGAAGAGTTTCAATCCCGACTACTTCGTGAAACGTAATCATTGTCGCACGCCCATTGCTTGAGGGTTACCAATGCGAGATGGAGGAAAAAATAGAAGACGTCTGTGTGCTTCCTCAAGCAGCATAGGTGTTAGGTCTATGTAGTCCTTCACCCCGCATTATATCTCCCAACAGGCTGTGCGCGTGGAAGTCTGATCGCGCTGACAGCGAGCATTTTTGAAGCAGCCGCTGGCTTGCAAATATTCCACTTCATTTATTGTGTGCGTCCATTCATTCATAACTATCAGGCATCGTGCAGAGTTGGCCGAAAATTTTGTTATAGTTAGCTTCTGAATGGTACGTATGGGAGTGTGCTCGCAGCAGCTGAAACTAATTTGACATAACGCTGTGTCGTTAAGCCTGATGCTTGCCAGTGTGTTACTGTCCGGAGCCATGAGAGCGACGATATTGCATAATGGGCATTCATACATGCTTGTGTTGCTTTTTTACTAACTGTTATGTTCTAGCGACGGAGAAGCCGAGCAGCTGGCGCCCATCGGCTCTCTTTTTGTTGCGCCGTTCCATTCTGTTTGCTGGAGCAGAGTATGTTTACAGTGGTTTGCACTTGAGAAGCAGATTTGCAGTTCGCACTGGTATCAACAATTGAGCCACTCCACAAAGTCAACGTCACAACCACGATGTTTTGCAACAAACCACATTGAGACGTCAAAATAATACAGTATCGAATCTTTTTTATCTCTTTTAGGAATTATGTTTTGCCATTCGGCAGAGCTTGCGAGAGAGAAACAAACTCGGGATTGAAGCGTCACAATGGTTCTGTGTTTTTATTGACTAAACATTCTTGCCAAGGCTTGTGCTTGTGCAGAGTTAATGCGCTGAATAACATGCATGTGAGCTGAGCTGCTCCTTTAAATGCGTTCTCAAACACTTCATCTCTTTTATATTTTCAGTTTAAAAGCTTCGTGAATTCTAACAGGCTTATATGTCGCAGGGTGCTTTCTCCTTCGTTAAAAGCCTTGAATGTGTTCTCTGAGCAGCATAGTACACCTTCATGTTCTTGCAACTTCTGCAAGAGAACAAATTCACAACAGACGACCCGCAGTATAATCCGTTCTTTGACAAGAATTATCTGCAGCGGGGACATCAAGCGAGGTATCAGCAGTGACCCATTTATTGTTCAGTCACAAGTATAGAGCCAGAAAGGTCTACAGTGTTTTTGAGCTAGTCGGCTGTGCAGTTGCATTTGTAATGTGGCGCCTTCGAAGAGTGATTCACCGTCACTTATGATATGACCTTGTTGAGAAATAGTTTCTTACGATAGATGGCTCAAAAAGGAACGAATTTCTGTGCAGTGGTTCTCGAGTAATCCCCGCTGAAACACAGGCTCGTAATCGTATGTGGAGCTTCTGCGTTGAATAAAAGTTGCTGCCGGGCGAGTTGGTTCATACTTGCAAGCAAAAGATGGTTGCGCACAAACTACACAAGGAACACGGAGGAGACGGACGAGCGCAAACTTTCAACTAACTTTATTTTTTCGTCGCAGTCAACATATACGCTCATTCACTCACGTCCTAGCAACGGCAATCGCACTTGTCATGCTCTGCAGATTACAACAGGCCACGCAAGAACCTCATTTCACAATCCAACAAAGAAATTGAAGTTTGGCAATCGCGGGCATCCCCTCTTGTCGAGGGAACTGATCGAAGCATTTTATACCTCGACAGGAGGGGAATGCCTGCGAT
This sequence comes from Rhipicephalus appendiculatus, assembly GCA_030522465.1. Lineage (NCBI taxonomy): Eukaryota > Metazoa > Arthropoda > Arachnida > Ixodida > Ixodidae > Rhipicephalus > Rhipicephalus appendiculatus. The sequence continues at coordinate 126,546 of JALIZH010006589.1, read as the reverse complement.
AGCCAAACTTCAATTTCTATGTTGGATTGTGAAATGAGGTTCTTGTGATCTGCAGAGCGTGACATGTGATTGCCGTTGTTACCACGTTAGTGAATGTGCGGATATATTGACATTGACTGAGGCGAAAAATAAGATTAGTTGAAAGTTTGTGCTCGTCCGTGTCTTCCGTGTCCTTGAGCAATTTGTGCGCAACCATTTTTTTTCCTTGCAAGCTTCTACGTTGAGCATTAACGCGGCCTTCACGTGGCGCCATAACCCACTAAAACGTTCCGTGACGTGTATGGACACTGTGCGAATTTTCTCCGGAGCGATGCTCGGAACATGTTACTTTTCAAAAGGCACAGCGTGGTTACGGTTCAAAGCACCGATCATTTCTGGTATCGTGCATGATACCGCCACAGCTCGGTGGCAAACGCATGTGTCAACATCAATGTCACCCAGGACACTCCCTCTTTCAGTAGCGAACGTGTTCGAAGTTATGCAGGACTCTCTGTTCAAACCAGTAGGGAAGATGGACGACCAAACCACAAGGCACCTGGTGGGACCAAACTTACCTGTATGCCTGGGCTTTGAGAACCTACGATGACATCTGTACGAGCATGATGTGTATTTTGCTACACCCTCCTGACGCATTGTTGTTTCTCCAATGCATATGCTGTGTCGTCTAGTCAAATGAACGTGTCCCTTGGAAGAAAGCATCACGTTTCTTCTTTTTTTTATGTATACCGTTGGCTCATTGTAAAGAACAGTGTGGAGTTTCTCGTGAAGTCAAGCGGGGCATCTGGTTACAATATCGCAGGAACAGATCCCGGCAAAATTGTCGCGCAGTTATCCACGTAGTTGTTTAGGGTCCCTAGTCACATTCAATAGGCGTTGTACGTTCATCAACTGCATCTGTATAGCCAGGAAGAATGTACGAAATCTCGAAATGACAGCCTTTTACTTATTATAGGCATCTGATCTCTGCAGCATTCATGCTGCGTAGGTGATATGCCGTAATACTAATGAGATGCTTACGGTAGTAATGCCATGACTTGGGCATTAATATTCTAATTGTTTTATATATTTCGCCATGAAGCTGGTGTCGCGAACCAAACAATAGAATGCTTGCGCCAAAGGACGGAGTACTTTGATGCGATAGGCTCTAGACACCATGTCTAAAGAGGGCGACTGATGCTTTAGTGGAGGATAATGCGATTAGAGATATTGCGGTCGTAAAATCAAAGTTCTTACACAAGAGCTACCTTCTTTTCACTATATCAAAGCGAGAACGCTTATTTTCGATTGCTTAGTATACCCTTAAGAAGCGCATAGAAAATGTCGACGATAAAGATTCGCGAACGTGTGTCACAGACAATATTTGCTCATGCTGTTATCAGCCAACGTTGAATGTCCTGTGGCCCTTCCTTCTATCATTAAACGCACTTACTTTCACATTACAAACTGCATATTGGAACTGCTATACTCACACTTGTGAGCATCTTAGCTGCTCTTCCAATGGCGAAAGGCCCGTTCATAGGAAGAGCGAAGCAAGTGTGCCTCGACACTATTGCCACATACCAACTAGACCGGTGGTAAAATGGGAACAAGGTTGTGCGACGTATATCAAGGACGTGATCTCAATACTTTCTATAACCGCCGCTGTATCACCAGAATCGTATAATAGAGACTTTGCTGTTGCAGTTTAGAGTTCGCCTCGAGGAAATATCGAGCACCGTACGGTTTTACTCGGTGCGGAATTACTATAATCGAGCAGTACTAGAAGTAAGACTATATTTATATAGAAGGAATTGGCTAATAATATTCTTGAAAATAAACTCGACTGTCACGTTTAAGCTGCAACCTCGAACTCGTCAGTTCAGGATTCAAGTCCCCACATCGAGTTTGGTCTGTAATAAGTGCTAGAACTTCGCACTAGAATTTTGTACAGGTACCCCTATATATATAGATACTATCCATTTTATATACTAATGAGAAACGCTAAAGTAATGCTCTATTGCTCTATTGTTCTGAAATTTCGTGTGGAATTTAACAACGTCCCATTCCTAAATTTTAATCAGTTATTTCCAAGTCTGCATGACGCCCGCTTGGATAACAAGTTGATTGTCACTATGCGTTGTGATGTGTCAGGCGCTGCATTTAACAAGCTATATGCTAGTGAAGCCTATTGTTGGTCTTTAGGTATAAACAAAAAAAAAGCCAGCAACAAAAAGCCCTCTAGTTTTGCTGGTTTGCTGAGCTGGCAAAGAAATAAATTGAGAACATTGTCTATAGCAAAAACCAAAGAGCTTTAAGAACACATGTGCCCATTTTGAAATGGCTGTGTATAAACCTTTCATATGTGATGAATATTTTACGCGATAGGCGTATGATACGGTTGGACGGTCGGCATATGCCTTTGAAGCACAAGTATATCAAAGCGAAAGCATGCGCAGTTTTTTCAAAGCTCTCAAAACAGTAATTTTTTATTAGCCGCTGCCCGCTATGGTCGGTTAAAGAGTGGTACAGATACAGTTGAGGAAGAGGTACACGTAATCGGAAATCAGGGCTCGTCAGAAGGATATAACCAGGATAGACAGACCTCTCATAGTGTTGTGTCCGTTGAATCCTTCACACAGTTCGTATCGCCAAATCATGCTCATATTCACACTTCCACCAGTCACACTTTGTGTCTTCTCTTATGTGCATTGCTCACAATAAGTGTTGTTTCGATATTTCGGTGTTGAAGTTTTTAATAAAAAAATTGTTTTCCACTTCAGTGTCAAAGCAGTAAAAGAACTCCGTGAACACTGCGGTGTTACCTGGAGCTCACGAACGGATTAGCTTGTATTGACTCGGCACGGTGCGCTGCTTAAGTAGCCCTTCACAGGCTTTAAAGCAAGGCATATTCAGAAACATTGGCGTTCTGTTAGTGCCTGCCAAACGAAATACTTTTGCCGTTTTTGAGTCTGTCGAAACTTCTCCTTTAAAAGGTAAGTGCCTTTTTTTTTTTTTTAATTCACGGTGGCAGATGCAAGGCCACCTAGAACCTGCTGCTGCGAAACTTTTCCGATCTAAGGGAGGAGAAAGAGGAGGAGAATGAAACTTTATAGGAATCTGGTGGTTTCAGTGGAGCAGGTCTCTCGCCTAGGCGTCAGCCAGCAGCCCTTGGGCCCTGGCGGCGTCCTCGGCCCGTCGTGTTTCCCAGAGGTGTTGCTCTGTAACTGCGCTGAGCAGCGCGACCCTGTCGGACCGCCTTTGGGCAGCCCAAATGATGTAAGGTAAAGTGGGAGGAGAATGCGGAAAAATCCCAGGGGTCCCTTAACTAACGCTAAGACGATTGCGAAAGCTATGCTAGGCATCCATGAAAGTTGGAAACATTTTGAAAGTGTTTTGTTGACATCACCCCTTGTCCTGCGCGCTACGATGACGCCTTAAAACGAATGTGGCAAGTCTTGGTACTGATTAAGAGACGTACGCACGTTCACAAATGAATTCATTGGTGAATTCATTGGTACTCTCGTCTGCAAGACTTGCGAGAGTCCTTGCCACATTGCTTGCGCGACCGTAACACTCGCAAGGTCTCGCAGCTCCGTCCCAAAAATCCACGGGACCTTCTCCTAGTGAACGATCTTTGATGATGACATCAAAGATCGTCAAAGTATATCTCATCATATTTGCGGCACCATTACGTCGCGCGATGAGGTCGCAACATGACGTCACATGATGACGTCACAAATTAGCATCACCGATTGGTCAAAGGTTGGCCGATCTCGGAGGCAGTGCAACACCACCTGAGGAACGGAAAAGTACAGTGGAGGATGGAGGAACATTGGAATCGAATGAGAACAACAAATTATTTTATTGCGTGTCTATCACACTGTGGCTACTTATGTCTTGCAAGGAGTCTGGTCCCCTGTTGTAGTACAACTTGCATCACCAAGTGTGCAGCAGGCTTTGGCCTTCAGATGTTAGTGTAGCATGCTGCAATTTTTTTTCGGAGGTTGTCCAAGTGATGCTTAAGCAAGTGTCTAAGTGATCTAAGTTACGCGTAAGCTTGGGCTGGTTGGTCAACGATGAAGGCTTCCTCTGCCGAACATGGGCAAACGTTTGCCACCAATCACCCGCTGTTTCGTCGTCGTACGATGCTGCGTTGAAGCGAGTAGTGTGCTCATTGTTCCGGGCGATGTCCCGTATGAAGCGCTTGTTTCCTGAACTTGCTCTGCACGAGTTGCCGCCTACAGTTTTATCGTTGGACACACTATGGTTGCACGGCCATCAGCTTTCGTCAGTACCTGGAACGGCCCGACCAAAGGCGCATCCCGCTACCGCCGAAACGCGCGCGTTTAATAAATCTTCGCAAGGTTAAAAATTTGCTTACAATGCTCCTCGGGCTGTTATTCCGCCATCAAGCAACCGTTGCCTTCATAGAAAATTTACTTAAAACATTTGTACAATTCGTATTCTACAAGCGCGACAGGGCACGGCTCCGCTTCGGAGCGCGAAACCACGGGCCGATACTTACCACCGCCAAGAAGAAATTTAGCTTGCTCCATGCATTTATTTTATAGCAATTCGTCTTGCAGGGCAGAGGGTCGGACGTACGGACGCAGTTTTCTGCTCGATTCCGTATGGAAAGTGCTCACGTATGCCCTAGGTATATGCGCCATATTCATGTATAACGTTTGGAACAACAAACAGAATGTGCATGAACAATTTTCATATTTTATTAATGCCACAACATCGAAACCATTTATATCTAAAAGAAGCTATTCACACCAGAAATTTAGACACGGTTATAACGGAATAAGCTTTAAACAATCCACCCACTCATGACGCACCTTTCGCAGATGGGCATCCGTGAGCGGAAAACATTACAAGCACGGAATCGCGACAGTACGCTCACGCACTTCCACAAATATACGTAGCAAAAAATCTAAGTGGCGTATTTAGCGAAAAAATGTCGCTAACTGTTCGCCAATGTTTGTGTGCGCGCTCGCCGAAGGAACCATAGTACCTAGGGCCTGCAGGAACGGATCGTCCAAGGGGAGCAGACGTGCTCCGCGCCGTTCAGCGCACAGTGCACAAAACTGCAGGCGAGTTGCCTTCGTCCCATCACCCAAGCAGCAGCTCGGTTACGTAGGTAATTTTACATACATTTAAACACACATCCAAAAATGCGCATATAGGCTAACTAAGCCGAATCGTCGAGAAGTGACGCCCGCTATCGACGGCTAGAATTCCTGGTCTGTGTTCCTGCGCTTGTTGGGGAACCGGTACTCTCGTCCAATATCGCCCTGCAAAAAGAACGAAAGAAACCGCAGTGTCTCGTTTACGTGCCTCTGTAATCTGGACTCAAGAAATAAAATAACGTTTTCGGTGTTTCAACTACAAAGAAAACATTGATAAGTACTAAAGGTGTATTAAAAAGGCAAGTCTCTTAAGCAAAAGCCGGCTGTGACACATGCCTAAGCTGTGTCTATGGCCATTTGTTTTCACCAACTCGATTTGAGGCTACACCCAACGAATCTCTTCTTTTGTACTGTCATCATCTAGAACCTCATTAATTTCAGCTAGTTCAAGGGCTCCCGTCTGCAAAACTTTTGTATTGTGCGGGTATACGTAGCAGGTCACTGCGATTAAGTTCTCTCGGTATTTTGTTTTGCGCGTAGATTGCACAAATATACCATAAATGTGTGAGCAGATTGCAGGTAGGCTAATCCAGTATATGCTTTGAACGAATGCATCGTACGTGCTAAGTGGTGCGCACCACTTAGCACGCATGCACACGTGGCCTGTGCATGCTTCCTTACCCGTCGACTGGCCTCCGTCTCTGCGATGCGCTCCTCTTCCGTGGGCACGCGGCGAAGCCAGTCGAACTCGAGCGGCAACTTGTACTGCTTATTCGAAATGACGATAATCACTGGTCGCGGCCTGGTCGCGAAGTCGCCCTGAAAAATAAGGAGTAATTTGCGCAGCTCAGGTTCACTGCTCTGGACGGGGCAATTTTAGGAAAGCTAAGGCAGCTGACTAAGCTAAGTGGTTATTCATACCAATATGAAGCATCGCGGAAAAGAAAGAAAGAAAACACGGGGAACAAAAGCGAACACACTTGACATGAATCGACTTGGAATTATTTTCTTGCTATGAATGTGTTATATGTGCATGTGCGGAAACAGTTACAAAGATAACATTTACGCTGACAGAAAAAACAGCAAAAGAACACCTAGAGAAAACAATCGCACTGACCTGGTACGTATGACCGCACAATAAAAGAAACTGAGTAATCCGTCAAATTGCGTGACTGACGGTTAAAAAGTAGTTTTAGCGTACGACAAGATGAAGGGTGACCAAGCACATTTAATCAACGAGGCCGCTAAGATCGTGAGGGAGAGGAGCGACCCCGTTAGTAAACCGCTAGTCACACTTTCTGAAAGAGACCCGAGTTTATTAGATTGTGCGGGTATGCGTAGAAAGCCGCTAGGACTAAGTTTTCTCAAACAGCACGACTTTTTGAAACGGGGACCAAACCCGAAGAAAACAACAAGGTACAAACGCTTTGTTTATTAGGCTTCTGCCTGCTTTCAGAGAAGTAGCGCCGTTCACCTTTAAATATGCAGAACCAACTTGCCCAAATGATCTTAAAGCAACGTGCCTGGAGAAAAATTGGCCGCGTATCTGCGTGCTTCGCTGCAAATGTCGTCGAAAGACGATAGTCTTCTGCCGGCCGTACTACAATGTTTTGCCTTGCCTCAGACAGCGCTTTCTCTATGTTGAATCGGCCGCATCTGGCTGGCCTTGATAAAATAGAGGAGGCGCTGCGTGAGACATGGACGCCATCTGGCAGTGCTGTCGAGAAACATCACCTTGTGCAGAACCCAGCAGCAACATATCGTCGGCCGAGGGCTTTTTCGTGCATAGCGTCGCTTTTTGAGCGCAGCCTAAGAAACGCTGGGGTCTTCATAATTAAGTATCTATGTATTTTCTTATAAAGAAACATACCAGAGACTACTTATGTATTGACGTTGCTCCTCAGACATGCGTAACATTTGCTTTTTGATCGACAATGTTCACAAGTATGAACAAAAATACTTGTGCAAGATGGCTGGGCGCTGAGAAAGTGGTTAAACTTTGGCTGAGTTATTGAATCGGGTCACGGACAGACAGACCAAAATGTCTGCGAAGAAGTATCCCAAGAAAGACTGTCGTCTTTAAAAGTCACATAATCGACTTACGGGAAGAATGAACCTCTTGACGGAGCGCGGGATGTAGGCCGGCGCCACGTAGACGTCGCCGATGTTGACGTCAACCAGCGTGCCCTGAATGAGGAGGATGTCCTCGATGTCCGGACTGACGAGGAAGTCGTGGGCACTCGACAGGTCCGGAAGCAGGAACGAGCTCAGCCGCATCTTGATCTTCTCCACGGGCCACGTCTGCGTGGAAATGGCTAAGTCTCGAGAAGCGTATTTGGGCACTCGCCGCTCGCTCGTGTTACTTACTACAGGCACAGCCACGAACAAGTGAAGAAGCGAGGGGAGGAAATAAACATAATTCAACAACTTTGCAACTATCCCTTCCATTAAGAATGAACGAACACTTTTGATGATGACTCATTCCATAGCATCAGTATTTCTCTTCGATGCCGGTGCGATATACGTCGTGCTGCTGGCTGCTACATGCGTCCTTATAATAAAAAATAAAAATCCACGCATCTCCACGAAGTGAATCATGACGAGTGGGCGAAGCTTTGGGTATCTTATCGGGGAGTAACCGTACGTTACGCGAGCATTGCCCCATGTAATGTAAATTGAGTGACAAAGTGTATATAGAAATATAAATTTATTTCGCCTTCCAGTCGTCTTAGGCAATTCAAGGAGGATTTAAAAAATTGCTGGAGTGGAGGATGTGCCTCTAAAGTGAATCCAAGAACCCGCCATCTTACCGGTGGCAAGATACCATTTTAGAACGGGTAATATGTTGGGACATGTAGTGCTCGACGTGTGCCTTTCTGTTATAGGTTTCTTTGAGGAGCCTCAACATCTAGGCACATTTTAGTAGAGATCAACTCATCAGTACTCTTCTCGATAGGCTATTTTCGCCGGGAACAGCGATCTCTTACCTTATAATTAGACTGTCTACGTTGAAGTCTATTGTAAAACTTTTTTGTGTCTCACATATGTTCCGACCATAGCAACGGTTCTACACCATGACCACGACGGAAGACAAGGCTAGGTCCCCTAAAGTATTGCGCAGCTTCGAGTGACAGCGTCGCGAGCGATGGTGACATCACTTTTAAACTTTTAGCTTGACCATTCCGAACATTCCATAACGAATGCGCTACCATTAGTTTTTCCAGGATGATTATCAGCCGGTCATCCTCACCACACCACCTGCTTCGCTCCCGCCATAGATTCGCCTTTGCTCTCCTCCTCTGTACCCCGCTTCACCGTCTCTACGTCGCTACCCTTTCTCTACCAGGCTCAACTCGCTACACTTGGGCTCCCTCTCACCAACTTAGCTTTACTCATGCTCTCCCTCTAGTGAGACTTCACCCTCAGCTAGGAGAGAAAGTGCGGACGACGGATCCCCAGGGATTCACCTCGACTTTAAGCAGTTCCGCTGTTAGATGATTCGCGTGACTAAAGAACCATATCAGAGCACAGTAATGTTTTATTAACAGAAAGCTGCAGCTAACAAAGCCCCCCCCCCCAAAAAAAGGGGGGCAATAGGAATACAAAGCACAGTCGCTGTTCCTTTGCGTTGATCCACCGCAGTGGTCTGGTGATTATGGTGCTTGACTGCGGACCCGATGTTACAGAGTCCCGTGAACCTTAGATTTAGGTGCACGTTGAAGAACACCAGATGGTCCAAATTTCCGAAACCCTCCACTTCGTGTCCCTCGTCATATCGTGGTTTTGGGACGTAAAACTAAGGATTATTATATTACCTTCCTTTGCTTTATCTTAAAGTGGTGTTCTGGTGGACATATGTAGAAAGCTTCCGGTGAATTATAAGGAACGCGCTTTCTCACATGGTCTACAATCTTATTTGTTATTTAGAGGAGTGGTGAGACGTGTGTTCAGTGTAGTTATCTCTTAGACTATATACGTCCATGCCCTTGACGGGCATCGACTGCTTGATTACGTAAGCTTTTGTCTCAGTGCTTATACTTTATTCTGTGATCTAGAAACTCACCTGGTACTTGGCTTGAGTTTGTAAAATGAGCACGCCGAAAATGTTGGCGATATAGTACCATATCTGGTACAGGAAGCTAGGAGGCTTGGTGAATATCTGTATCGCCTCCACAACGCGGCTCCGAGGGATAATGTACGCCTGCGAAGAGATAGAATACTTTGATATTGCGGGGCACAGTAGAATTCCGAAGTTAAATCTAGTGAAATCTTCGTTAACGAGATTTACCTAATGGACACAAGTAAGTTCAAAAAAACTTTGGTTGAGCCTAGTTGGTACAAAAGCAGGACGGATGGCAGATAAGACAAGCACTGGCGTTTCCTATCTCTTCTTTGTGATCCATCCTAGTTTGCTCTGCAGCCTTCTTTAAAAAACAAAAAAAGAGGTACGAATATTAAGAAAAAAATATGATCGAAATTTAAATCGAACACCCAATTTCTCACTCCCCCTGTGAAGAATGTAAAAGAATTTTCATGATTCAAGATTTCCACATCAAATATTCGTTAGTTCATTCCAGTGGTTTATAAACGTCTAAAGCCCTAAACAACGAAAGCAACGTGAAGGCCTGACAGACGCTTGTCACCAACTAGTTTAAGGCATCGTCAAACAGTACAGCAGGAAGCGATATTAAAAATTCAGTCATCGGATGTTCTAACCATTGTTATTGTTTTTGTTCTTCCTTTTTTTTTTTTTTTTTTTTTTGCAGAGAGGAAGGAGAGGACACAGAAGTGATAAACCTATTTTCCGCTCTTCTGTAGAATGGAGAACACTTTAAATATTAAGCTAGTGCTTTCGATATAATACGTAGTTGTCAATCGTTAATGTATCCGCAAGAAGCGATGCACTCTTTCTGTTACTGAAAAGGCGTGCAGGAGAGCAAGCAGCCCGAAAAAGCTTCCAGCTAAACGCAAGTTTCTACATTAGACGATAACTTACACATCACCCACTTTCACCAACTAAACACTTTCCGCACAACACTGCAGCAATAGTACACGACTGCTGTCGGTATGAACGAATGTTTATTGCAGTGAAATATACAAAATGGGCCACGAGCAAAATCCTTCAAGGGTAGCTGGAGAAGTGCAAGAGGCCCAATAGAGCAAGAAGACAAGAAAACAGTAGCAGAAGCATGTGCACACTCACAAGCAAACATACGTGCACTGCAAAGTTACAAAATAGAAAAGAGCGAACATTGGCGCTCGTGAAACACGCCAATCAAAAGTTAAACGGGGTTACTAAAAAACAATGAACGGTCATTCAATGGCATACGTTCCATAGTTGTTTGCTTCTGGTGTAGAGGCGTTTTCATGAGGTTATTTATTTATTTATTTATTTATTTATTTATTTATTTATTTATTTATTTATTTACACTTACTGCAATCACCATTTGGTGATTTTAGCAGGGTGGATACATAAAGCTGATGTTCAAACAAATGGCAATACATGTGGCATACAAACAGAATGAAACAATACAATGGCATACAAACAAGATGCAATAATGCGAATGAAAAAAAAAAAAGAGAAGAAACTTGAAGTGAAGAACATTATGATATTTCCCTCTGTACCACTCACATTGACGGGCGTCTCGGTGGAGACTCGTGTCACGGTGGGTTCGTCGGTTACCAGGCCGAGGGCTCCCAGCGTGACGGGGGGCGCCCAGGTAGTCCTCGAAGTACTCGTCGCTGAAGAAAAACAGCGACGACGACGAGTTCGGAAGCGCCCCGTCTTCGCGGTACTCCACCTCGCCCTCGATCTGCGTCAGCAACGCATTTCAGACTTTCAGAGGCCACGCCACAATAGCGCCAGAAGTTCGGCACTAAAGATCATCCCCGTCAAAAAAGAAAAAAGGATTCACAGACTCTCTTATGCATCCGCCTCAGTCGACTCGAAGAAGAAAGCCATTTTTTCCTTCTAAGTCGGTGCATCGAACATCCCGCGCCTTCCCTCGGAAGCTTTCCGCAATTAACGTAGTTTTGCCACGCCTCCACGATCGGAGGCATTCTAAGCATTGCGCGCCTCACCTTGTTTTATACTGCCTGCGGGATTGTCCCACCTTTGACCGAGCAATATCATGTGATGACGTCACATCCCTATGTGACGTCATGTTGTGTGACGTCACACTGACGTCATGATGACGTGGCAGAATTTGAAGACCTGTCACCATGCTGACGTCATGTGGTGACGTCATCACGGGATGATTTCTTGTATCATTCGTGTAGACACTGCCGACGTGGGACGCCGGTAAAGTTTCGCGTTTGATAAGGCAACTAAAGGCTTTCGCCTTAAAATATTACGAAGCTTCAATTTCAAATAGCGTTAATACTGCGATGTGGTCAGTTGCCTATTGTGGGGATTGTCAGTCAACCCCGAGCGAAGAGACATCGACTAACAACGAAGAACAGCGCGAAAAACAGACACGAGCGCACAGGACGGGAGGAACCTGCGTGCCTTCGTTTATGAACCAACCGGTGGCCCAAACAAAAGTATTAGAGTGACATCGACTCACTTTGACAATGCCCGAGTACGTGATGAGAATAGGGCTCTCGCAGCCCTTGTCGACGATGACGTCGCCTGCCCCGTAAGCCACTGGTCTGAGCTGCATCTGCAAGAAAAATCGAAAGTACATTTAATGAACGCCGACTTTGCGGGAGTCCGCGATTAAACGCCCAGTTAAAGGGTGTGTGGTAGCATCAGACGCTGTTTTATTCCTGTTTTGTATGTTTTTTTTTTTTTTTGCACTCAACACCTTGCGATTGCTCAAGAACAGCACAGTAAAGGTACAGTCGTACACACGCTTAACACGAACGCTCTTCAGCATGGCCTGGACCAGGGGGACCGCTGCCAGCGCTGCGCTGCGAAGTCTTTGGCACTGTTGTCGATATATCACTCATACATACCGAGATAATTTCCGCAACAGCACGGAGCACTTCGCGGCTGGCGTCAGTAAAACCACCTCAGGACACGATGCGGAGCGTTCGTGCTAAGCGTGCTGACGGCCGTACACCAACACAGCCGCAACCATCACCGTTGTCCTGCTTACTGCGGTGAGATAGCTCCTCGAACTATTGTATCTCATCTCCTTTACCTATACATCCCCTTTAAATTTTCTTCTTTTATTACATCTTCCGACCCAAAGTGTTGTGGAAGACGCTTAAAGTGGATGCTTGGGCGTGTTGGTGCGAGACAGCGGAAGGAAACCACACAAAAGACGGAGCACAAGCAAAAGGAGGACACGAACAAAAGTGTTGACTTACAACAAAGGTTTACTATTCAACACCGCGGAATATATACTTGCGCAGTCCAAAACGGAAGAAAGAAGGAACAATGATAAATAAAGATAATATGAACAAATTATCAACATCATCACTACAAACCATGCCGACTGCTCGTCCAGCCATCAGAGAGAAAATAAGTTTCCTTGCGTGTCAAGGCAAACCCTTGTTGTGAGTTAGCGCTGTCGTGTCTTCCTTTTTCTGGTGCTCCGTCTTTTGCGCTGTGTCCTTTCACTGTGGAAGACGTTGTCAGCTTTCGACACATTGTCAAATTGAGCTTTTGTACCTTATTGCTCGGGAGCCGGCCGGTGCATCTTCAGTTGGCGCAAATTGCGGCCATTGCAAAATCTGAAGATATGGCGGAAACTGACACTGTCCAAATTAAAACGCCTAGTGTCAATTCTTCGCCCATTGTGTCTCGATGGAGTGCACATTTTTATCTATGCTAGGGTATCATTTCTATGCGCTTGCTGCGGGAATCGCAGGGTTGTTTCGTAAACAGTAAATATAAGTTCTACGCTGTTTTGGAGAGACCCAATCATTCATTCAACCACTTTAGGACGCCCCAGACTACCACGCTTGCTAGCATCTCAACCGGTAAGCTGGTTGGTGAAATTTACGAGCGTCATTTCAACAGCTCCGTTCGACTTTCAGAGGTCGTTGCAGTCAAGCTGAAAGTTACCAACAGACGTGTTCACTTACAGCGAGGAACTGTCGAACGCTGTCAGACCCGATCCAGGGAATGACGCGCAGCACGGCGATCGGCTTGTAGCTCGCCGGCAAGCTGTTGGGCGCGCAAATTATTCCCATCATCTTGTCCTTGAGCATCTGGTACAGCTCGCGGTGCTGCTCCTCCGTAAAGAATCCGTCGCGCTGCATCTCGGCCACGTGCGCCGACACGTCGTTCAAGATGGTCTGGGCCGCCTGGCGACTCTTGAAGGCCGACCGCGATGCCCGGGAAGCGCGACTGGAATCTCCACCAGGTTGCGCAGTACGATGAGCCGGTTGTTGGTGGCGCGGCTGCGCGTCTCGAGCGCCAGGTCGGGCGACTGCACGTACTTCCACACGTTCTGCTGCACCTCTTCCTCGCCCGTGATGATGGCCAGCGAGGTCTCGTACGCCGCGTAGATTATTTTGTCCAGGTACCGGTGCAGCACGTCCAACAACCAGTCCTGGACCACCTGAGCGCGCAGGAGGTCAAGACCTTTGTACCATCGACGTTCAGGTGTAAGAGCTCCGGACGTGGAAGGTAGCAAAGTTGAAAATGTCCACACAAAATTGAAGAACGCAAATAAACTGGTTTTCATACATGAATCTGTGTTATCCCGCACCTTTGTTCTACCGAGTCTTTTCTTTGTTCGGCATCTGACATTCAAATTAATGAAACAAATTCCCGTCTCTTAACAAAACACGGACAGAGACAGCACCCGTCCTGTCATGCACTTCTGTTCTGCCCTCGTCAGAATTCACATCTCAATGTGCCATAATGAGCTATCAGTAACGTCACCGTAGAGATCTTCGGATATGGTTCGAAAAAGAGTCTTCCAAATTCATTTCAAAATCAAAAAGACGTTTTTGTATTTAATTCTCATTTGACAGGGACCACTGTGGTCATACATTGAAACTTGGACCTCATTTCTGCTCCGCAACGCCCTGGTTATTAAGCAATGCGTTGATGATTTGTACATTTTGAAGCGACCGCTTTACCTCGATGTACTTGACGGCATGGACCAGCCGCACAGACATGGCCAGGATGAAGATGGCCGTGGGGATGCTCTGGTACTGGTACTGGGCGGCAACCAGGAAGTAGATGGTGAACTGGACGACGAACACGAAGATGCACGTGGCCACCAGCACCAGGTCCAGTTTGTTATAGTTGTCCAACCGCACGAACCGGTGCCCGTAAGCCGTTATCTGCACGGTAGCGTTTTTCAAGTATTTCGCTAAATTAGTTTTTCTATCTGACGAAAACTAGATCAGTTTCGAAACAAGAACATCACGCTACTGTGAACCCAGATAGCTTCCGATGTTGCACGGCTGTGCTAGAACTTTGATAAATTAGGTGGAATTCCATTGAGCTACGTAGAGAATCCTGTAGGTGTTAAGACGTGAGCGTGCTTACACTGGCTCCGTTCGCGTACAATGGTGAACGACCATATCTTAGCGGAGTGTGCGCGTTCGCACAGTCCATATGTTTATATAACGGGGCCTCAATGTTCACCGAAACTGTACATTCTGCAGAGTGTTGTTGTCATTACTGGACGTTAACCAACTAGGGTCATTACGTCCCTCAAGTGCTGCCAACGACATTTTATTTTGTTTTTGCCATTATCGAACCTAATTTATTAAGCGGGCTTTTCACGCAACGGTCTCCTACGCGCGTTCGACGGGGAATGCACGTACCATGGTGGTAATCTCGGCGGCGAAGAGGATGATGTAGACGCCCTCGATGACAAGTACGGCGTCCGAGCGCGGCTTGGGCGGCAGTGGAGTGTTCATTAGCGTGCCCAGCAGGCATGTGAGGAAGGTGAGCGTGGTGCTGGTGATGACCAGCTCGTAGTACTTGTGCTCGAACATGTCGATGATGCGCTCCTGCACGTTGCGCTCCATCTGGCTCTGGAAGGACTCCGTGTCGTCCATGAGGTCCTCGCCGAAGCTGGACACCGACAGGCGCTCCTTCTGCATGCACGAAGACGGAAGGAGAGTTGCTTCACTGCGAAGCTTGCCAGCACCGCCGAGACTTTCTATTCAAAAGATTCGAAAAGGCCCTCACCGTCCATTTGATCCAATCGGGAATGTCGATCAGCGATTCGATGGTGTCCGCGCCCATGTACCTGCAACCACCTCCACGCAATATAAACCACTGGCAACAGCACTAGATGCACCTATTTGCATACGTTCAGCAGTTTGGATAGTTGGGGCTAGTTAGGCAACTATTGAAAATTGTTTGAACCTCTCGCTGGGAAGTCACGTGCATCGATTGACTTCTGCAACGACGAGGAAAAGAACGTTTCGGTGAAATAGAGCACGATAATTGACGTGGAGGCTCGGTTTAGCATCTCTTTTCTCGGGTGCCTTTAGACGCCCAAGCGCGGTTTTCCCGCAACCATTTTGCTCGTGCTTTGTAGTTTTGTTAGGTCAATTACAATCAATGCAAATGCAGTTATTGACTTAAACTTACCACGAATGAATCGGCACGCCATTCTTTCAAATAGCGGGTGTACAGTTGAGTACTTTCATGTTATATATTAGAAAAGCAACTACTGGCTCAGAATCACCTAACGAATAAGTCGGCGTGCTGTCACCGCAAAGAATCAGCGCCAAAGCATGACAGGATACGATGAGCCACCACGTTCTCTTCATTCACTATATATCCGCTTGCTTAGTTGTCCACAACATTGTAAGTTCCTGTGATTTGCAGTGTACACTCACACTTTCTTGTCGAACGGGTACTGCAGTGCGGCCAGCAGAGTCATCATGGTGCTCTTCTGGATCATTCCTTCTCGGTACTGCCTCGAATAGCTCACCTGCACAAAAACGGGAACATACGGGGGCACAGCTAGAGTTCTCTCCTTTTATAAAATCAGTGACACTCCACTCACCTGCTCGATTCTGAGCACGTTTTCAACGGCAAAGTGTTCCGCCTTTATCTGGACTTCGCGCTGGCCGGGTCTCCTTTTCGCGTCAAGCTTCAACTGCGATTGAAGGACGGAGGTGTGCACTTTAATTCGTTACGTTCATACGTTGGAGTGCACAAAAACTGTATAGTTTTGCAAATGGAGCATGTCTCTTTCTAAAGCCATATGCCAGTACTGCGCAACAGGGTTCCGTGCTAGTGTTGTCGTACGCGGGGTTAAGGTCGTAACATCATTGCGAACATTTTACCATCAACAAAATACGGGCGATATAAAATGCGTGATATTACCGCAAAATGGGAAGTCGAAACTTTTCCTGGTCTTCACAGAGCGTTTGCAGTCATTTTGCGTTTTTCAATGCAACAAAGGTAGCTCTAAGACAGCCCATTTAGTACCCCCTGGGCTTCATCACGTGAAGTACCTAAATCGAAGCTCCAATATTGGGGCATTGCAAAGTGCGCTCGAATTTCTTTAATACAAAGGGAAACGCTCTAGAAGGCCAAACGAAAGCAAACGATTTCTTTTTGGTGCGCGATGCGAAGCGACCACGAGTTCTGAAAAAAGATAATTGTCGAAGCTTGCACTAAACCGCGCAAGGAATGAAAAAGCAAAACTGGGCGATTCTGAAGAATAATCCGGCTGCTTCTAGGATATTTCGAGGCCCCGAGCATGGTGATGCAGGTTCTAGGTTGCATTTAGGTTGTTGCTGGGCGTTAGCTAGGTGATGCTAGGTTGTTTCTACGTTGATTCTCGGCGCAGAGAGGTTAGAGTTAAACCACAGACAGTCACAAACAAGACACGGATGTTCAAACTCCAGACCTAGTATTCTCTCGTTGTACGTACTCGGTTTCCTTCTTCATCTTTAGTGGACCAGTGGTGAGTAGTGGGATGTACCCAATTTCTGTGGCACACACCTGTTTATGATGATGATAGTTTTTCGGCTCGTACAGCACCAGTAACAATAACTGCATAACGACGTCAAGGACGCAGACATTGTGTCCCCGGTGGTAATACACCAACAGCGAAGTTCGCTGGTAATTATGTAGCCCTAATTCCGTCATGAGGATGTAACGGTGATGAAGACTGCATTGCGCACGCGCTCTTTATGCAGACTTCTGCAATAGCTTAGTGCTACAGCCCTGCGGAGCTACGGCATATAAAATTAAGTCTCGATGTCATGGCCTCCTAGTGCGCACGCATAAGCCTACGTATAGCTTCTAACGCGCCGTGTTGGCTACGTGGCTACGGCGCGGCGTTGCAGAGTACGAGGTTGCGATCGCTGACACGGTCACGGTTGTGACATTTCGATAAGAGTGAAATGCAAAAGCGTTCGCGCGGCGCGCTGTGGGCATGCGCTAACAAGACCATGGTGGTCCTATTCACTCCCCTGTTCCCCTACAAAGGCACACCTCGTAATCAAATCTTCATTTCAGCGCGTAAAACCCCTAAATTGCGATTTTGCACTTCTAGCTGTACAAAACGCTGTATTCTGCGATTTCACGTCGTTTGGTAAGTGACATATAGTTCATTGATACGACCTTTGGTTTCTTGTCATCGTGCATTGAGTATAGCGGTGTCTGTGTTACACATTGCGGCTGAACTCGCTTTAAAAGCTTTTGTTGCGAAATCAAAAGAAAATCTTAACAGTGGTTGACAACGTTACGTCGTTGCTTGCGAAATTTAGTAATGTGCAAGGGGTAAGATTTTGCATGCGGGCGCTGTTACGTAAGGTAAACAGGATGTTTTGTTAAATTCATCCGCGTCAACATGGCTGCTGGCTTAGAGGGCCCGTAGCGCGTCATTTGGTAGATTATTGCATAAAAATGTGGTTGCTGACATTTCCCCATAAATGTGCGATCATTAGACGGTACCCCGAGCAACGAGCTTGCTAGGTTTGTAAGTACACCAATATGGTGAATCATTTTCAGTGTGTCCCCTACATATTTGTATCGTTGAATTCCGCTACCTATTGCAGTACACACGGATTAAAGCGTGACATTTGTAGCTTAACGACTGCTATGAGCAATTGCTCGCGATAACCGCGTCGTGTCGCTGCAAATCTGGCCGCTAGTGTTAACGCTTGCTCTGATGTAGTGCTCGAGTCAAAATTACACCAACATGACACCAAGTGTAGGCGCTGGAAACGAAAGTACAGTCGTGTGCGCGCTTAAGGGTAAATACAGGAGCACGTGCCGCACGGTGCTACGCGAAGCTCGGCTCAAGCGCATTGCGTTATCGGCGAGACTATTTCATCATCGCGCGCTTCGCTTCATCTGAGCGCACCTTCGCCGAAGGCGTTTACCGATGGCGCAATGCGCACGATAGTAACATAACCACACCACAAAAAAGCTGCGGATGTGTCGAGCCTGACGTTGAAAAAGGCGGCATCGCTGATAGCATAGTTTCCTATAACTACACTAGAGGAAACTCTGGCGCTAGTGTCTATGGGTGCTGCAACGTATGGCGCTTCAGCCAGCATGGGAGTGCTGGGTAGTAGGCTACACGGATTTGTCTAAACTTCGTTCTTTCGGCTTCGTTTGGCTCCATGTGGCCTGGAGCCGCTTTGTCGCAAGATGAAGTTCAGCAAATGTTCGGCAGTTCCTCTTCACCACCTTAACCTTTTAGGCCCACCAGTTCAAATCGGCTCAAGAAATTAAGAATGATCCATCCTTTTATCTAAAACAACCACCAAAACACAACAAAAAACGAAGCCACTAGTGCGTTCGAAGCCGCAAGCACGAAGATTAGCCAAATCCGTGTACTACCTTCCATTCCCATGGCGGCTGAACGATCGCACCGCCAGAGTTCCCTCTAGTTAATATTGGGCCACAATATAAGCCATAGTGTTTCGGACAGCACCGGGCGGAACATGCTTCCGTGTTTAGGGCTAAGTAACGACCATACGTGCATTACTTAGCCCTAAATTTTCGCGTTTCAAACTGTGGGTACTGTACGATAGCCCGTGATCAGCAGTAGCTTGTTTTAGAATGACGTTTTTTTTTTTTTTTCTTATTCGGAGCTGGTCATATATAACAGCAGAAAAGGTGACAATGGTTCTGGGTCAACGTTACATCCTTTCGCGCTTTTCGTTCCTCTCTCATTTCGCTGTACACTCGGGTATGCATCACCCGCCACGGTGGTCTAGTAGTGGTTACGGTGCTCGGCTGCTGACCCGAAGGTCGCGTGTTCGAATGCCGGTGGCGGCGGCCGCCTTTCAATGGAGGCGAAACACTAGAGGCCCGCGTACTTAGATTTAGGTGCACGTTAAAGGACTCCGAGTGGTCGAAAGTCCCAGAGTCCTCCACTACGGCGTCCCTTAATCATATCGTGGTTTTGGGACGTAAAACCGCAACAAATATTACTACTCGGTGTGTGCAGGGCCACTTACCCACGGTTTGTGTCCCGATGCGAACGGATTCTGGATGATGGTGTGGCGCAGGACCCACTTCCAGTCGACCGGCCGGAAGTACGAGTCGGCCTCCTGGACTCGACTGGACACCATCACGTGGTCTTTCAGGTACGTCACGGCGCTCGACATGGTGCGCTGTTCGATCTCGGACACTTCCAGTACTCCTGCGATTCGCAAACGGAACACGGTCGCGATGAGGAAACGAGCGTCGCAGCGTTGTCATGGGTTGTAGCCGCATACGCTTGACCTGAACTGGAAGCATCAGTTACCAGTGGTGTATTATCCTTCCATACAAAGGGAATATTCAATAAGCATTTTAGAATAGGGTACGCAAACATAGTGTTCGTTGGTTACGTCATTTATTGTGGGGGCCCAAAAGGATAGCGTATGACGCATACGCAGTGGTGACCAACGCTAGAGCGCAGTTTTGAAATAGCATACGCAAACCTTTGCGCTAGCGTTGGCCGCCCTATGCGTATGCGTCATACGCTATCCCTTGCAGGCCCCCCTTAAGTGACGGAAACAGCGGGCGACCGCAACGAACGCTACGTTTGCGTTCGCTATTCTAAAACTCCCCATTACCTATAGAAGTGCACACTTGCCTGGTCACAGATGCATTTGCTTTAATATGGAACCGTAGCACGCCCACGACAAAATACACGGAACGCGACGACCTCACATTTCTATATAATTCGAAAATAATTCTATATTACCCGAAGAAAAATTGTTTATGACAGAGTATTCCGCATATGAGAATGATTCCGATGGCGGAACCATGTTTTTTTCTGTTTTGTTTTTCTCCCCGTGGTGCGAGATCTGTCAAAAAGCAAACATACAGCGAAGATAGGGTGGGTAAGTGCACACCGCCACAATGGCACATTACGGCAGCTCATAAGTGCTGCAATAATGTCGAAGTTTGCAACGTGCATCTTTAGCACACAGCGTCTCCAAGGTATCGTCACATACATATATACGGCAGTGCCTTTTCAGACTCCGCCAGTGATGTCATGGTATCACCGCAGCGGCTACACGCATACATGGGGCTATATATCTAGCATGCAGAACGGTCATTCGTAACCTCGGCACCTTATTTTGAGTTACAAGGTCGTCTTGCAGTAACTAAAACAACTT
Source organism: Rhipicephalus appendiculatus (assembly GCA_030522465.1). NCBI lineage: Eukaryota > Metazoa > Arthropoda > Arachnida > Ixodida > Ixodidae > Rhipicephalus > Rhipicephalus appendiculatus. Next base: position 105,928 of record JALIZH010006589.1, on the reverse strand, counting down.
CGCAAATATTTGCAGCTGTCTAACGCATAGAAAAGACAAAGACAGGTAACACCGACGAAATACAAGCGCTATACAAGCGACGAAATATATAGCACTTGTATTTCGTCGGTGTTACCTGTCTGTCTCGTCTATGCGCGAGAAAGCTGCAATGGAACACCAACATGCCCAAATCTAAGTGATTTCAACGCAAATATTTCTTACCGAAAGCCCTAAAGACAAATTCGAGGAAAGTGACGTTTATCAACTGGCCCAGAAGTATGTCGCAAACGATGTACGGAAACGTCTGCAAAAAGAAAAAAAAATGGAGACATTGAAAACTATACACTGAGGTGAAGGTAATGCAAGGCGAGTTAGATGCTATTGAGTCATAACGCGCGTTATGATCAAAACGCGTGAAAGATTGAAATCGTTTATAGTGTTGAATATCACAGTGTTCCAAGTTTTTTCCCGACATTCACGTGAAAGAAGAAATTCTCTCCTTTCTGTCCTTTTCGTTAAAGTAGGCTCTGTGAGAAGCCTCGGTTTTACCTAAAGCGTTTCATTAAAGTTTTTCACGCGACTAACGTTTCGAAGGCACCATCTGGCCTCGATACATCCACTTTTTCGGCGTAATGTCGATGCACATTGTCATTAAGAGGGGTTCCTAGGTGGGGTAGCTGGTTCAGGAACATCGTGACGAAACAGCGCAGACAACGGGGCGGAGAACATACAGGACATAGCGCTGTGTCCTGTATGTTCCTAGTCCCGTTGTCCGCGCTGTTCTGCCACCAATGTTATAGAGCCATCTGTTTACATTCAAGCAGATCTACAAGCCTTCGCGTTATATCACTGTAGAAGTGAAACATGCTGTACGAGTTTGTACGACAATGACATTTTTGGTATAGGCAAACTAGCACACATCTTTAATAACGTTTTAAAACAGCTCGTATGAGCCAACGAACGCAAATATAGTTCGTACAACGTACGGTTGTCTCCCTTTCTTCTAAAAAACCTGATCTCCCTACTAATTGTTTCCCAAAAAAAAAGCCTGAAACAAGCCCTTCCCTGCAAGAGTAAAAGCTTTGGCGAGTTGGTTTTTCGTTCATTACGGCCTACCTGTATAGCACAGCGTGAACATGGGAAAAAAAGGACAGAATAGGAAAAGAGCGCCAACTTCCAAGGTGTCATTATTTTGCCGACGAGCGAAATGTATATGCGCAGAAAACGATAAGTACAACACTGATCAGAATATCCTCCAAGTTAAATCAATTTCCCGATGGCGTCAAAATGATAATTTGAGAATGTGCCCACGATTGCAATCGTTCATCGTGCTTATCATTTGATCGTTTCTGCACGAATACATTTTTTGCTCTTGTCAAAATATCAGTTGGAAGTCCAACGCTCTTTTTTTACACTTCTTTTTTTGCTATGGTCACGCGCTGCGCTGTACGCCGTCATACTTTGTGTTAAAAGAGACTTGGCGAGCAAACACAGACACGAGAGGAAAGTCAAGACACCACAAACGCCGTTTCTGGTGTCTTGACTTTCCTCTTGTGTCCCTGTTCGCACGCCCAGAGTTTTAGCATGAATACCTCCCAACTAGCTCAACACTTCTTAAACTCATCCGTACTGTCTTCCTCTGGTGCGATCGGTTGCTTACCCCTCCGACGTATTCGACGTTGATAGTCGACTGGTGGTGGTAGAGGAAGGTGACGACGGTGATGTTGAGTGGTCCTTTGAGCCCCATCCACACCGTGACCGCGGCCTGGCGCCATGACACGGGGTAGCCAAACTGTTCGATAATCGGGAACAGGGCCACTACCGAGAGCAGTCGCGCCAGGACGCGCACGACGTATGCCAGCGCCACCTGCGATAGTTTGCAGCCGAGGCCAGACCCTCACTGATGGATTACTTCCGTAACACTGCGCCCATGTCATCATTACGAACGCGCATGAAATCCTTCCCGAATAGTTTACTATATGTACCATGGTGTGTTTTTGAAAATATGTAAACGCCGTACACTAAACGCCATGCCAACATGAACACCAGAAGTGTTGCTAAGGCCACTTACTTGCGACAGGATGCTGGTGCGGGCGAATATGAAAAGCAGCTCGCCGCCGTACAACGATGACATGAAGAGCGAGAGGAAACCCGAAACGTCGTAGATGGCCGACCAGTACTTGTGCAGCAGACCCTCGAGCTCGGTGCAGGCGACCAGGCGGTTCGAGGTGGTGATGAGCGTGAAGGCCACCACGCCGTCGACGCCCGAGATGCCCATGACCTCGAGCAGGCAGAAGGTGGCGTACGTCAGGCAGATGTGCAGGAACGTGTTGCTGCTCTGACTCTGGGGCGCCAGGCGAAGCGACCAGATGGCCACGGCTCCCATCAACACGCCGCCCAGGGTGCCCATCACGTGCGACACCAGCAGGTGGTTCAGCACGGTCGTCACGCTCTGGTTCTCCTGCGCATGAACAGCACACGCCCTTGTCACCGCGGGGCAATCCAAATGTCCAAACAAGGTGGACTAGTGGACTGGTGGACATGTGGGATGTCTTCGTTTTGATGGACGACTTAACTAGTAGTCGGGAAGATACGGCCTTGTGCGTTGTTTCGACATGCTTGCTTGCAGTCTGATAGTATCGGTTCACGTGTGTGTAGAGCTCAGGAGTATGTGTAGGGCAACACTGCACTGTTCGAGGCAGCGGAAGCGAGATAAGGTTAGTTATCACTCACTTTTTCAGTAGCTTACGTGTAAGATGAAGTATGCAGACCACACATAAGAGGTTCAAGACCGAAGCCACATGTTACTCTATGACCAAGGTTTCTCGAGACCCTTCGTTACTTGAAACTCTTCGCTCGCTTCTGCTATCGCAACATGACAAATATTGTAGGGATAGACTGAAATCACAAAAGGCGTGAATCTTATGTTGGGTTACAGCAACAACAAAACCATTTATTCGACGCCAGTCTTGGCTACCTATCTCCCATACGAAACACGCACGTCGCATTGGTGTGGTAGTGAGAAGCAGAGCATAACCATAGCCCCATGCACAGTCGCAATGTAGCGTTCTCTCCTAGTGTGTTGCAGTGGTGCGTTACAAACCGCCAACATTTGCTCCAGCCTGTCAGAGAAAGCTGGGCGATGATTTGGCTCCGAAAATGTGGTAATTATATGCACCACGAACATTAACACGTAATAGACGATTATTCTAGGAAGCATGCGGCTTTTCCTAAACCATTAAGAGATGAGACAATTGTAAGAATTCTGCTCTTGTAAAACGTCATGCGCTGAGGAATCAGTGGATTCGAGCTTCTCAATTTCACGCGTTAACTCAGGCGCTAGCAAGTCAGCAAGTTCAACAATCCAGGAATATTCGTACATGGGCCTCGACGGTGTCAAGGACGGACCAGACGAATAGATTGTTGACGATGGACTCAGCCTGCAACATCGTGGTCAGTATGGGGTAGCGGCCCTCCTCGAGCAGCTCATCGGCGATGGGCAGCCGCTCGCAGGAACAAAGCAGGATGCCGAATAGCAAGCAGTTGTTGATGCCCTTGGTGCCCAGGAAGGTGTACGCGTACAGCGCCGATACCACCGTGCTGATGCCTAGGGTTCCGACGGAGAAGACCGTGATCTCTCGGTGACATCTGAAAACGAGCAGCACAGAGAGAATGTGGCTTAATATAATCGCCGACACTGTGCAAAACTGTAAGAGGGCTAATCTCCGCGATCTATCTAAGATTATTTTTCAAGCGAAGCTTCCTATAGCTCGCAGGATTCGGTGGCGTCGTACGCAAGAAACCCGGCGCCCCTCGAGCGCAAATAAATGCGGCCCTCGTAGGTAGTGCCCCCGGTCACATGTGTGTTTGTACGTGCCGTTCTCCAACATCGTGGCCGTGGCGGCGATCAACCGTTTTCCAATATGGCAATCCGATTCTTTATCAAGGTGACTTTTCGTTTCACGTTACCACATTTTATTGTTGCCTGGATATGAACTCTCGACCGTCGTTGTTGCCTGCAGCAACTGAAGTCTAGCACTGCTAGACACGTGGATGCAGTTACAATGCACGGCATCGAGGAAAGAAAGAAAGAAAGAAAGAAAGAAAGAAAGAAAGAAAGAAAGAAAGAAAGAAAGAAAGAAAGAAAGAAAGAAAGAAAGAAAGAAAGAAAGAAAGAAAGAAAGAAAGAAAGAAAGAAAGAAAGAAAGAAAGAAAGAAAGAAAGAAAGAAAGAAAGAAAGAAAGAAAGAAAGAAAGAAAGAAAGAAAGAAAGAAAGAAAGAAAGAAAGAAAGAAAGAAAGAAAGAAAGAAAGAAAGAAAGAAAGAAAGAAAGAAAGAAAGAAAGAAAGAAAGAAAGGTAGTAGGTCAGGTACGCACACGTTAAGCTTCGCCCGCCCTCATTTTCCCGATAGAGAAAGTAATTTTGCATCTTTTTTTCTTTGCGCTAGGACAGTGGGCCGGCAGACGCTCCGCATAAGTTATCCCACGATTGGTTGATCTCGAGCGGCAGTCGACAAAAAGATCGCCAACGTGGAGCATATATATACCTGCGGAAGATGAAGTGGTTGATACCCTGCGTGGCATACACAGTCGCCGCCGGCACGAACACCATGAGCACGTGGAACTTGATGTTTCGCAGCCACATGGAAAGCGAGTCGAGGCTCTTCTCATTCTCCGCGTCCTGATACGAGAACCCGAATCCCGCGATGAACATGAACACTGTGTACGGAAAGAGGATCCGGCGCTGCAGCTTCTTCAAGGCCACTGCAAAAAGAAGAAAGCAGCGCTGGTAAGCACTACGGGGCCGTCCTAACCCACGCGAAATACAAATGCTGCCGACTCCACGGCAGGTCCCATGTTGTATGATTGCTACGAGAAAAAACCGCGTTTCTTGTCAATTGCCAACTACTGTGCCGCAGCGGGTCATGGTCATGGAGGCGCTTTTCCATTGAGTAACGTGTGCAATTGCAACGTAGATGTACGGTATATAAAGATCCATCTACGACTTAAAGGAGCACTGGCACAATATCGAGGCACCGCCAAAGGGACATTTTTCATTTCCATGGTATGCACAATCAACGATGTCCACACCGGAGTTAGAAAACACGTATAAAATATTACAATATATTTTCGCAGAAAATCGTTATCAATTAAGCCATTTTGATCGCATCGTTAGTAAATAACATACCAAATTTGAATCCATATATCAAGCAGTCAGTGAAATGACCACACGTCTTAAAATGCTTTATGTCGGTGATAAATCGGTGATATTTGCCACACGTCACAAAACCTATGCACTTGCTACAAATAAACTCGCGAAAGAGAATAATTTATTGTTGCGTAGAATGGAAAATGCTGGCCTTCTGGATTTGTGAGGACAGCCACCTAGACTTCCTAAGTCACGCCTGGGGGAGGGGGGGAGGCGGCCTTTTGTGATCATTGCACATGAGGCGCCAATTTTCGGCTTTAAGACTGACGCGTAGAACACCACCCACCTGCTGTGATGAGCACGGCGCAGATAACCAGGTAATCGTAGGACTCGCCCCTCCTTTGCCTGCGAGCAAAATTTCGAACGAAATCAGAAGAGATTGCGTGTATACCTCTTCCAGAATTTCTTGTACGATCACATCAGTTATTTAAGTGCACTTTACAAGCACGACCTCCGCGGGAAAGGTCTCCAAGTTATATATGCCCAGCGTAGAAAAGCCTAATGTGTAGGAGCGAATTTGATGCTGAATATGATCTGTGGGCCCTAACGGCGCGTTCTCTTTCCGTTAGAAGCCACCAATTCCCCCCAGGACACTGTAATAATGTTCAATGCATTACGAGGTTTGTACAACTCTATTTCATCCTGCTCATCTCAACTAGATAGTCGGATAATAATGATTTTTTTTTTGCATACTCACTGCCGTCTCCGCATATTTAAAATAGTTTTCCAATGCCACCCCCACTTTACCGTCCTAAGCTTCCTTTCAAATCCCTTGTTTTCCTACAGTATACGTAGAATCGCAACGAACGTAGGAATGTTTATTGGTCGAATACAAAGAATGTGCACCAGTCGTCTCACGTAAATTGTGCCAGAATTTAAAGATATCCTATTGCCACGCGGACGGACAGAGCCAAGATAATGTTGCCTGCCGTCGCCTAAATAAAGTCAGACAATTCTGTTTCGTCTAACTACATAATTACTGAATATTAATTGTTGAGCTTCTCACGTATTACATTATAAGCAACGCATGACTGTCAATGAAAAAATGGTAGGCCAAAGGGAAAAGCCTCCATCTATCATGTAGCTTTTTTTATGTTCGGCGCAAACGTTTTTACTAAGCCTTAAACGTAGCCCGCTCTACGTAAAAAGCGCGTCGGTGGCTTGTCTGAAGAGGCTGACTGCTGGTGACAGTTTCATGTTCTCTTCACAGCATGCTTTTATGTAATAGATGACTCGCAAGTAGTCTAAATTAGCGATATTAATAAGTCTTAGACTAATTATAAATGGAAGTTTGTCGAAAAAGCTTCGTAACATACCGAAAGTTCCCACAACTACCAACAACTATCGGCATGGTGATCTCTGCCCATCTGCATTAAGTTCGAAGAAGTTCCGGCATTTTCTTACACATAGTATATATTCATCTTCAATAACCAGCCAGGGCGGATAATGGACAAGGAAGGGAACATAGACAAGCGCTGACTTGCAACTGAGGATTTATTGAAAAACGCAAATGTATATATGTCGGCACCTTACACCACGTGAGCGCCTTGACCACGTGAACCCTGCTTCAGTATATTGTTGTAGCTAAGCGTAATCAAAGCACACACAACTGATTTCGGCCATCAATGTAGAAATGTAACTCCGTTTACTCACGATACGCCACCGGCGACATCAACTTTGAACTTGATGTATTCTTCGGTGGTGTACTTCGTCGAGCGCGGGGTGGTGCTGGGAGAACAGGAAAAGAGCAGCAGTGGATTAGGGGAGCTTGGCGAGACATGAACTGGGAGCAGCGCATGGGACAAGGACGAGGAAACCGACACGACAGACACGGTGCTAAACTAGCAACTCACGCACACTTACGCGGGATGAATTGCGACTTACCTGGAGGAACTCATGGCATTCGAAGGCTCGTTCCTGCGCAGCGACACGGTCTTCGAATGTTCGCGATAAGAACGCGCTGCAATACTGTCCTCGAGCCACCTCGAGCCAGCTGGCTTCACGCGACACCTCGCGACATAGAAGTTGAAGTCCTACGTGATTGGCTCATACCCACTTTGTGCGATTGCCCTAGAAACAGATAGTCTAACGCAAATGGGCGTTCATAATTTGTGTCACTTTAGAAAGAATTTTGGAATAATCTGTATAATTACTAATGGTATAATAATTTAGATCAAAACCATCTTCATTCAAGTAAAACCTCGCGTGTCATCTTCGTCATTCAATGTGTATAGTTAGCTGACATCGCCAATCCATCATAACTAATATGAGCCATAGCCATATGAGAAGGAACACCATCCTCTCCATCATCAAAAAATTGGGGGACTTACAAGTTTCGCCTTTAAGAGTTGAACGCGATAGCGATATCCTGTCCCTAGGGTGTCCATCATACTATGTAATTACATAGTTCATATTATGTAATGAGTAGCATGCTTTAAAACACGAGCAATTGTGCGCGGGAAATGTTTTCCAACTTGCTATGCACCCACTACGTGGAGTTAAGGGACTACGCGCAGTAACGTGTGTGCCTTTTGTAATGGGTGACCGGCTTTGAACCACGATGTCGTTATAATATTCACATATTCTGACACCCGATAGCAATGTACGCTTGTACCAAGCAATATTACTGCGATATTACATGTTGTATTGTGACGTTTGTATACAGGACGCGAGTGTTTGTAAAGCATGAGTGTTATTTTCACCGTTTTTCCAAGCAGATGAAGTTATTTTCATTGTATTTCCAAGCAGAGGCGTGGCTGTGTGGTAGAACACCTTGCCACGCAGACGGCCTGGGTTCTATCCTCACTCGGACCCGGACATTTATATTATTTATTTTATTTGCATCTTTACTCGATTTTTCGGTCACGGACAAGATGATGATTTTTCGCTCACAACCAACGACGCCGACGCCGACACCAACGCCGACACCGACGCCGACGCCGGAATTTCTGCGAAATGAGCTCTTTAACGCTGTCGCGTTAATATAGTTTTTCGTTGCAGCTTCTGTCTTTGCTTGTTCCTCGAGCGGCAGTCTTACAGCAACAACAGGGTTTCTACTTCTCTTTTCAATGTTCTACAAATCAACGAAACACAGGTAATTTTTTCGAGGGGCTCGTTTCCTTTTGTTAGACACACCGACAGAAAGGATTATCTTTTCGTAAAATTCAATTCATTTCAATTTAGGGCATAATTACTACACTGCAGTTAACAACAACAACAATAATGCTCCCTATTCCTTCCTTGGCCTAATTGTCTGTTGAATTCGTGTGATTGGGTTGTACGAATCGTGACAGAAAAGTGTGTTCAAAGGAACACAGGGAAGTTTATTGCAAACTTGTAACGGCAGTACAGGTGACTATAACTGCACTGGGTAACAAAATGCCTTCCGCGGGACAGTTTCATCGAAATATACTTACGTCTTCAACACGTCATCGTGTCCATTGTCTTTGGAGCCAATAGACAATTGCGACTAACATACGCAATCTCGAAAAGCATCGTAACTTTCTCAGGTTGGCTTGCACATTTTTGCGGCATATCTAAGTTACATTATTGGAGACTTCTGCGTGGGCAAATCACGCTGAAGCGCATTGGTCTTGCGTCGAGCTATTTAAGCTTACTCCTGGTAAACTTATCTGTTCGTGGTAAAACGATGCCGAAGGACGCAATGCTCCTGCTGTCCTCGTTCCCTCCTGACATAAAAGTCCTCGATATACAGGGTGCTTCACGCAGGCCCGTAGCCAGAAATCTTTTTCGGGGGGGGGGGGGGGGGGCAGCTGTTGGAAACCTTGAAAACCACCTATTTTCATTATTTATTCTGGGTAAAACACCCCCCCTGCATCTGAATTTCGGGGGGGGGGGGGGGGGGGGACAGGGCCCCTAGCCCCCCCCCCCCTGGCTACGGGCCTGGTTTCCCGTAAGAAGAAGGAAGGATTTTCAAGATAAGCTCGCATTAAGGCGAAAGACCTTTGGTGCATCATCAAACACGAAAAAATCACAGCATATCCACGAAGTGAATGATGGTGAGTGGGCGAAGCTCGGAGGGATCATTCGGGTAACCGTGAATCCCCCCCGTACATTGCCCACTCGATCATGCAAAGACGTGACAACACGTGTCACGTCTTTGCATGATCCTGGGTGTTCGATCGTGAGCTGGGCACGAGCGTCACCGACTTGTTTTCCGGGCGCTCCCAGCCTCAGCGACAACGCCAGTTCGCGTTCCACGACAGAGGAAGACGATGCCACCTACTCAGACGCCGAAGTCCACACCAGTGATCGACGCAACGCCTTGCCTCCGTATGCATCGCCACAGAACGCTGCTGTGAATTGTGAAAGCCACGCGTCCTTGGCTATGGGTTGTGCCGCCGTGAGTACCGGAGCCGCCGCATGCTCCGCAGATACCGGCTGCCCTGGTTTTGCATGCGACTAACACGAGAGCACTGTGGAGCTGACTACCTCCTCTCTGGTGAAGTTCACCTCACCGTTGATCACGATGGAGTCCACCTCCGGTGCTCGAATCCGAGTACCGCGTCGGCCCGACGATCCCAATTATAACAGCGCCATCTATCCTCTTTAATCGTCAACTATACGAAAACCACTAACGCCATCTAGTGATATTATTTCCAAGGTAACGACCCACACCCTAAGGAGCTTCGCCCCTAAAACCACTTACGCCATCTAGTGATATTTCCAAGGACATATACACACAACGCCATCTATTGTGCAATTCATAAACTAGAAGTGGCAACATACATACATACTACTACTACTACTACTACTACTACTACTACTACTACTACAGAGGAGGGAACGACCCACACCCTAAAGAGCTTCGCCCCTAAATTGACCGGTTGACATCGGTGGCATCCCGGGGCGGCGTCGGCGTATACACGAATGATGCAAAAGATCATTATCACGTGATGACGTCAGCATATGACTTCATAATGACGTTACAGATCACCAAATTTGCTACGACGTCACATGATGACGTCATCACACGACATCGTCGATTGGTCAAAAGTGGGCCGATCACGGGGGCAGTGCAAAGCCAGGTTGGTTGCAGAAAGCTTGGAACGCCTGCTCTCCTGGAGGCAGGGAAAAGCCACGTCAGGTGCAGACAGCTTTTGGAGGAAGCTGTCTAGTTGTTAGACAATCTAACAGTGCCACTAACAGTTGTTAGTGGCGCTCTGTAGTCTGTACAGTGTCCTCTCTTGGGGTTGTGTTTTTTTTTTTTTTGCACCTTAAAAATCGATTATGAGCTTTCGGAGGAGGGCGGCGGATGATCAGTGCATCGACTCGAAGAAAAAATTACACCATCTCCCGCTAAAGGGAACCATGTGTAGATGTGAAGCAGCGGGCGCTAACGCTTACACTGGCGGCGGCGTTGACGCTGGCGCTCATCGCAGCGTTGCACAGGAGAGAAAACTGGGGAGGCGCAAAGCACGCAGTGATGGAGCGGTGTTTTCTACTGGAACATGTCAATCACTGCTAATGGGCAATGAGAGACAGAAGACTCCGACTGGACACAGAGACCCGCAGTCCGCTTTTAGTTAACGCGCACGCTGCGAATTTTTATTGTTCAACAACGCACAGGAGAAATCTACCACCGGCACCACCTTGCAGGTCAAGATCCAGTGCCATATATACAAGGTGGCCAGTGAACGGTTGTGCAGCGCGAGCAGTCGGTTTCTTCAACCAAGAAACTCGCTAGCAGACGCTGCCTGCGTCGGCGTCGCGAGGCGAGAGAGGGGGGGGGGAGCGTAGGAGAGGAGAGAGAGGGGGGGGGACGCGCATGAGCAGTGGGAGTGTGGACGCCGCGGGCAGGGATGCATGAGGAGAGAGGGGGGGAGCGTAGGAGAGCAGAGAGAGAAGGAACGCGTATGCGCAGTGGGAGTTTGGACGCCGCGGGCAGGGATGCCTATAGGAGAGAGGAGGAGCGTAGGAGGGGCATGGCTCAGGGTAGAACACTCAGGCATGGCTCAGTGGTAGAACACTGGGCTGGCACGGAGAGGACCCAGGTTCGAACCCCGTTCCATCCTAAACATTTTTTTCTTAAAGTTTTTTTTCTTATTTCGTGCGATAGCGGTTACGGACACCGGCGGCGGCGGCGGACAACTACGGCACCCTTGTTGTGATCTCATAACAGCTTTCGCTGTAAAAGGCTCTAGAAAGGCCGCTCTTCCAGCTTTCGCTGTGACTGTGCTGCGCGCTCCGCGCAGGCCTGGCGGTTTTGAAGGCGAAAGCCTTTAATGTCTCATGCTCACGTCCGTCCGGTGTCCGTCCGTCCGGTGTCCATCCGGCGTCCGGTGTCCGTCCGTCTGGTGTCCGTCCGTCCGGCATCCGTCCGTCCGTCCGGATGTCCATCCGTCCGTCAGTCTGTCCGGATGTCGGTCCGTCCGTCCGGATGTCCGTCTGTCCGTCCGTTTGGATGTCCGTCCGGATGTCCGTCCGTCCGCCCGGATTTCCGCCCGTCCGGATGTCCGTCTGTCCGTCCGTCCGTCCGTACGCCCAGATGTCCGTCTGTCCGTCCGGATGACCGTCTGTCCGTCCGGATGTCCGTCCGTCCGTCCGGATGTCCGTCCGTCCGTCCGGATGTCCGTCTGTCCGTCCGTCCGTCCGTTTGGATGTCCGTCCGTCCGGATGTCCGTCTGTCCGTCCGTCCGGATGTCCGTCCGTTCGTCCGTCCGGATGGCCGTCTGTCCGTCCGGATGGCCGTGTGTCCGTCCGTCCGTCCGTCCGGATGTCCGTCTGTCCGTCCGTCCGGATGTCCGTCTGTCCGTACGTCTGTCCGTCCGTCCGCCCGGATGTCCGTCCGTCCGGATGTCCGTCCATCCGTCCGTACGGATGTCCGTCTGTCCGTCCATCCGTCTGTCCGTCCGGATGTCCGTCTGTCCGTCCGTCCGTCCGTCCAGATGTCCATCTGTCCGTCCGGATGTCCATCTGTCCGTCCGGATGTCCGTCCGTCCGGATGTCCGTCCGTCCGTCCGGATGTCCGTCTGTCCGTCCGGATGTCCGTACGTCTGTCCATCCGTCCGTCCGGATGGCCCTCTGTCCGTCCGTCCGTCCGTCCGTCTGGATGTCCGTCCATCCGTCCGTCCGTCTGTCCGTCCGGATGTCCGTCTGTCCGTCCGGATGTCCGTCTGTCCGTCCGGATGTCCATCTGTCCGTCCGGATGTCCGTCCGTCCGCCCGGATGTCCGTCTGTCCGTCCGTCCGTCCGGATGTCCGTCTGTCCGTCTGTCCATCCGTCCATCCGGATGTCCGTCCGTCCGTCCGGATGTCCGTCTGTCCGTCCATCCGTCTGTCGGTCTTTCCGTCCGTCTTTCCGTCAGTGGAATGGCCACACGCTTTCGCCGAACACACTTTGGAATGTACAAATTGTCCTTCAATTTTTTAATCATGTATTAGAAATTTTTGGTTATTCATAAAACAGTTTGTTTTAGATGCGAAGCATCTTATGCTCGGGGACTCCCGTGTCCGTCCCGCGTCCCCCCGTCCCGCGTCCGGCCACTTTCATGAAGTAGGGAAGCACCCATTATGCTAACCAGAACACTGTAGTAATATAAAGGCCGTCAACCCTAACACAGTCATCAGAGTCATGGCCGAGAGCACAGAGAGGCTGCTTAGCAATGGCTAGGCAGGTGGTGTCTGTCGCCCAGGTTGACCCCATTCCTTTAGTCATGGCCGAGAGCACAGAGAGGCTGCTTAGCAATGGCTAGGCAGGTGGTGTCTGTCGCCCAGGTTGACCCCATTCCTTAATCTTGCTTGCATGTGTTTGGAGGGGGCTTAGTCCGTCCCACACCACCACAGCGCGTCCCCTCCCCCTACGCTCACCCCCTTTCTCTCCTCTAGGAATCCTCTACTCTACGGTGCGGCCCCCGCGTCCCACAGCGCATGCGCCTCCCCTATGCTCTCCTACGCTCACCACGTTCCTCTACTCTAGGAATCATCTACTGTAAGGAGCGGCGCCCACATCCCCACAGCGCATGCGCGTTCTCTCCTCTAAGAATCCTCTACTCCACGGAGCGGCTCCCGCGTCCCACACCCCCCACAGGGCATGCACGTCTCCTCCCCCTCTCTCTCCTCTTCTACGGTCCCCCCCCCCCCGTCCTTTCCTCTAGGAATCCTCTGCGGAGCGGTGCGCACGACAGGTGGCGTGACAGCTGCATACTCCGCTGGGGGCGCCACGGCAGTTCCGCGGTATGAAAATGACGGAGCGCGCGCGCCTCATTGTCTCTCCTGTGCAGCGCCGCGATGAGAGCGGCGACGTTCCTCCCGCTCAAGCTGATTATCTCCCCGCTGCTTCGCATCCACACATGGTTCCCTTTAGCGGGAGATGGGGAATTTTAGATGCGAAGCATCTTATGCTCGGGGCTATGTCCGTCCCTCCCGCGTCCGGCCACTCTCATGAAGTAGGGAAGCACCCATTATGCGAACCAGAACACTGTAGTAATATGAAGGCCGTCAACCCTAACACAGTCATCAGAGTCATGGCCGAGAGCAGAGAGCGGCTGCTTAGCAATGGCTAGGCAGGTGGCGTTTGTCGCCCAGGTTGACCCCATTCCTTGAGTCATGGGCGAGAGCACAGAGAGTCTGCTTAGCAATGGCTAGTCAGGTGGTGTCTGTCGCCCAGGTTGACCACATTCTTTAATCTTGCTTGCATGTGTTTGGAGGGGGCTTAGTCCGGCCCCCCCTTCCCGCGTCCCACAGCGCATGCGCGTGCCCTCCCCCTCTCTCTCCCACGCTCACCCCCTTTCTCTCCTCTAGGAATCGTCTACTGTACGGAGCGTCCCCTCCCCTGTGCTCTCCTACGCTCACCCCCCTTCCTCTACTCTAGGAATCATCTACTCTACGGAGCGGCGCATGCGCGTTCCTCTCTCCTCTAGGAATACTCTACTTTACGGAGCGGCTCCGGCGTCCCACATTCCCACAGCGCACGCGCGTCCTCTCCCCCCTCTCTCCTCTTGGAATCATCTACTCTACGGAGCGACTCACGCGTCCCACACCCCCCACAACGCATGCACGTCCCCTCTCTCTCCTCTCCTACGGTCCCCCCCCCCGTCCTTTCTTCTTCCCCCCCCGTCCCCCCCCCCGTCCTTTCTTCCCCACCCTTACTGCGCGTGCGCAAACAGTTAAAGAAAAAATAAAAATAAAAAAAAATCACGCCATATCCACGGAATGAATGATGATAAGTGGGCGAAGCCGTGCCGCTTCGGCCCGTCTTGCACGTATGGCAGGATCTTGGAGGCGTAGACGCGCAGTTTCGGCTTGTCTTTCACGTACAGCAGGATCTTGGAGGCGTAGACGCGCAGCTTCGGCCTCACTTTCACGTACGGAAGGATCTTGACGACGTTGACGCGCAGCTTCGGCCCGTCTTTCACGTACGGCGTATCTTGGCGGCGCACAGCTTCACGAAGCAATTCTGCCTGCCGTACAGCAGGATCTTGGCGACGTCGACGCGCAGCCTCACGAGACGTTTCGGCCTCGCGCGCTCGTACGGCAGGATCTTGGCGGCGAGCGCGCGCTGCCGCCGCCCTACGCGCTCTCCGCTCCGCAGCCTTGTCTACAGCCACCTGCTCCATCCGGTGACTCGCTGCGAAAGAGGAAGCGCGTCAAGAGCGATTGCCTTTTATTGCGTCAGTCACGTGCGAGTGACGTCACTCACGTTAGCGCCACCTGCTGAGTGAGTCATGCAACTAGGTGGTTACGAACCGGTCATAAGAGACATGCATGTACAGACCCACGGCTTTAGGAGCTTCGCCCCTAAAACCTCCTCTCCCCCTCCCTCTCCTCTAGGCATCCCTCCCCACGGCAACCACACCCTCACTGCGCATGCGCCTCCCTTCCTCTCTCCCCCTATTACACTCCCCCCCTCTCTCCATCCCTGCCCGCGGCGTCTAACTCCCCCTGCGCATGCGCGTCCCCCCCTCTCTCTCCTCTCCTACGCTCCCCCCCTCTCTCCTCTACGCATCCCTGCCCACGGCGTTCACACTCCCACTGCGCATGCGTGTCACCCCCCTTTCTCTCCTCTTCTCCGCTTCCCCCTCTCTCGCCTCGCGACGCCGACGCAGGCAGCGTCTGCTAGCGAGTTTCTTGGTTGAAAAAACCGACTGCTCGCGCTGCACAACCGTTCACTGGCCACCTTGTATATATGGCACTGGATCTTGACCTGCAAGGTGGTGCCGGTGGTAGATTTCTCCTGTGCGTTGTTGAACAATAAAAATTCGCAGCGTGCGCGTTAACTAAAAGCGGAGTGCGGGTCTCTGTGTCCAGTCGGAGTCTTCTGTCTCTCATTGCCCATTAGCAGCGATTGGCATGTTCCAGTAGGAAACACTGTTCCATCACTGCCTGCTTTGCGCCTCCCCAGTTTTCTCTCCTGCGCAACGCTGCGATGAGCGCCAGCGTCAATGCCGCCGCCAGTGTAAGCGTTAGCGCCCGCTGCTTCACATCTACACATGGTTCCCTTTAGCGGGAGATGGTGTAATTTTCTTTTTGTTTATTATCCGGTTTATTTGTTTTCACTGTATGACAAAATTACGATATTCTATTTATGAACATGGGAATTTAATCCCCTAACCGTGCCTTTTTATCTTAACTTTTACACGCTACGGTGGTCTAGTGATTACGGTGGTCGACTGCTGACCTGAACGTCGTAGGATTGAATCCCGGCCGCGATGGCCGCACTTCAATGGAGGCTCAATGCTAGAAGCCCGTGTGCTTCGATTTAGGTGCATGTTAAAGAACAGCCCATGGTTAAAATTTCCGGAACCCTTCATTACGGCGTCTCTCATCATCATGTGATTTTGGGACGTAAAACCCCAAGAATTATTATATTATGTCTTCATGCTTACATTTACATAAACCAACGGCTTCTTGCCCCATCCCCCCATAGTGGGTAGGAGTCGGTATTAAGGAGCAAGCAAGCATGCGCACGAGACCAGGGCTGCGGCCGAATCCGTCTCGTTCCAAGTCGTAGGGCTGCTTCTGCGTTCCATCCAGGGCTGCTCTTGCACGGATTCCTTGCACAGCTTCGTCTCTTAAGAGTCCCCGTTTCTCCTGGACGGGTCAAACTCACACCTATCGTCGTATAAGTGCGTATAAACTCGGTAACATTTTAGGTTCACTTTGTCATGGGACTACCTATCCGTGGTAAAATGCATAGTAAATCATTCCCTTTAAAAGAGCGAAATTTCTTTCAAGGGTGAAGCTCGCTCTTGGAGCTCGAGGTAAAACGTCAGGTGTCCGCAAAAAACGATCTGCGCCATTGCTTATCACGCGCTGTTCCTTATAAGCCGCGCCTGCCGCACCCACCGACGGAGACAGTCCGCACAGCCGCCGCGCCGAGTTTCCCGGCGTGGCGCGAGCCGAGTACGAGCGACGAAAGGTCCGCGCTTCTACCGGGGGTGCCACAGCCAGCTTTGCCCGTTAGTTATGGCGCTTGAGTTTGAACATTCTTGCAAGGTCTGTGACAGGCTGTGGTTCGACTCTCTGTCTACGCCAAGGAAAGACCTAGCAACCAGCTTTGCTGTTTCTTAAGCTTTACACGGCTACTGTAAACTCTCCCACCCTCCCCTTTTTTTATGCGAAGCTTCTTTGTGAGTTAAATTTCCGGGGCGTTCGCGATGTATAGCGTTCGCGAATGTTCCGGGGCGTTCGCGATGAATTCCGGTGTACACTAATTCGGCCCTCGGAAGACGCACCGGTGACATTCGTATTTGCACGCGCCGGTTTCCAGTAACTGGCACTCTCTCGATCGGGGGTTTGACGGCGATCAGCCGTTTTTTTAAGGCAAGCTCATCCTTTCTCGAGGTCACTTGTTACTTCACGTTTCCATATTGCTTTGTCGCATTTCATTGTTTCACGCACGGCCGTCGTTGTTGCTTGTAGAAACAGGAGTGCTGCGCTGCCAAGCACGTGAGGGAAGGTCGAATTTCCGCAAAAAGTTCGGAGGCAGCATAGCGCAATGCGATCCGAAAGAAAGAGGGAAAAATAGGTTACGCACGCACACAACAAGATTCGCTAGCCCCCCATATTCCCTATAGACAAAGGACTTCCTTTTTTTTTTTTTCTAGACGTGAGACATTTTGCTTTTGTGCACTTTCGCTTGAATTCTTCAACTAATCGTCAATCTTCTGTTTCTGTAATATCTCTTTCCAATACCAGAGACACCGCGCCTTTGTTCCGGACTCCGCAGAGCCGCGATGGATACGACGACGGACGCCGATTACTTGTTGGATGACCACCGCAGATCCTACTACCTGGCGCTCTTCGCCTTCCTCGCCATCTCCAGTAAGTCAGTGTGCAAAACATTTTCTCGGAGTAGATGCATATGAACAAACGTTCTTGTCGTTAATAACTAAAATGAGTCCGCCGCGGTGGCGCAGTGGTTACGGTGCTCGGCTGCTGAGCCCAAGGCGAAGGGTTCGAACCCGGCCGCTGCGGCCGCATTTCGTGGAACGCGAAGTGATAGAGACCTGTGTACTGTACGATGTCAGTGCTCGTTAAAACATCATATTGTCAGGAGTCCGGAGCCCTCCACTCGTAATCATATCGTAGTTTTGGCGCGTAAAACCGTAGATATTATTATTAATAATTTAAATCGCCCCATATTATCTTGCTAAACGCCAACGTTAAGCAAGAGAAAACATCCTAGCAGGTATACCTGCGTTTCTAGCCTTATAAGTTTGTCTGCACTCAGTGCAGATTCCGCAGTTTCGCGATTTCATGCATAAAATTGCGATTACAGCGGCAAGATATGGCTTCAGTGAATTTCTGTGCAGATTCTGCACGATATAATGCAATACCACCTACCTGGCGCTGTAAGATTCGTCGGCTGTGTAATGAGCATGCAAAAACGCTTGACGTGAAGCAACGTCGGTGGCCATAAAGATGTTTGCGAAAGTTGTGATTATTCGGCATTTTTCATTGCAGTAAGCATTCTCCAGGATCCTCACCCTCTTTGTGGTGTCCATGTTTACTTGCCTCTAAACTTCTCAGGTAAAATTTGGCAATGGGATATGCACTCTACAAGTGCCATTATCAAATTAACCTGTTCTGTGAGTCAGCTTAGAATAATATAAAATCAACGTCATATTATTCTGAGCTGAATGGTGGGCAGACAACACACACACACGCGCGCGCGCACACACGCACACGCACGCACACCACACACGCGCGCACACCTACACACGCACACGACTACACACACACACACGACTACACACACACACAAACACACACACACACGCACACGCACAAACATGCACAAAAGCGCGCGCGCGTATTTTGGCTAGACAACACACTAAGTTTCAGGAAACTTATCAGTTAAAACTGACTTTTCGTTTAACATTTGTCGCACTGCAGCGATGTTGAAGACCGTCCAGCGATACATCCGCGTTCCGTACACGCTGGTGGTGTTCCTGGTGACGGCTGGCTGCACCATGCTGTTCGCAATCACCAGCAAGCGGATAGACTTCTTCTACAGCTCGATCGGCGTGCAAGCCTTGACGGCCTTCATGCCTGCATTCGTCGTGCACACCACGCAGGGCATCAACAACTACATCTTCCGTCGCTGCCACATCGAGATCATATTCTTCTCCCTGGGAACATTCGGTACGTCATGTATCCATCGGAACATGCAGAGTCAATCCATTTATCCACGACTAGGAAAGATGTTTTTACTATACAAGTAAACAGCGCAAAAAAATAAGCATAGCACACGAGAGAAACACGGGAGACAAGGAAGAGCGCCGTCGACCTTGTCTGTTGTATTTCTTTTTTTGTGACGTTTATTTTATTTTATTTTTTGTTTTGTTTTTTTGCGCTAGTTACTTGTAGTAACAATGTCAGACCAACTATCCCAAGAAGCAGTACTCCTTATGGAGCCAAATGCCTATAAACTCCCATACCACTACGTTATAAGTGGTCGACGGAGAGTTAGGTGGGCTGTTTCGATCGAATAGGTTATCTGAAAATATTGCCTTTTGTCATCATGCGGATTGTATCGGCAATCGCTTGTACAAGATTGTGCGATGTTAACGTTTCTGGTAAATTGTATAATTATAGCAGTCACTTGTGCGTTGTATTACCGGATGCAATTAGGCCATTAGTAACGCCTTGTTAGAATAAAGATTTCTTGCAGGTGGTTACGGCGCCGCAGAAGGAACGGGGGCACAAATGCTATTGAGGTTTAAAGGTAGAGAGTGGTTCAACCCCCCCCCCCCCCTCAATATTTTCACACCTACAGCACCGTAATGATGCTGAACTTGATTTTCCTTTTGTATAGGCATTTTCATGCATGCATTTCCTTTGTGTGCCGTTCAGGAAAAGGGCTGCCTCTGCTTTTTTTTTTTAACACGAAAGTGTTTTATGCCGGGGTCCACCAAGATTTGAGGGACGTATTTCCGTCACGGAAATGACGTCGAAAAAATACAGACGATCAGAAGACAAAGAAAAAAGTTCCGTCAACTGGAGTCGAACCTACGACCTCTACGTCCGCGACAAGAGATGCCCGGCGCGCTAACCACTGCGCCACGGTCACATACTGCGTAGGCTTTAAAAACAAGCCTTTTATATCTACCATTGTCCTCTCACAGTGCTCTTGCTAAAGTATAGTAATGCATTATGACCGTGAAATGCACGATTAGTTATTCAAAGCGTTGTTTCTACGCGCCATTCGGCCCATTCGGAAAAGGACAGTTTTGTCGACGCATTAACACACTGCCAGGTGGCGACCTTACCCCTAACATCGTCGTCACTCATACCATCCTTCCATAGAAAAAATATCTCTGCGACGCGCGAGTGCTCCGCGTGGCAGTGAGTCCGCGTTCCTAGCTCGCCCCGCGAAAAATCGCAGCCGGCCAACGGGGAAGACACAACGCGCGTTGCGTTTCCTTCTGGTCGGGCAGTGGTGTTCAATAACTAACATGCCGCGAGTAGGCGACCTTAGCCCAAGTCCGGCGTCCAATCAGTGACGCTCTTCTGGCTGTCACACCCCTTTCTCTGATTCTGATCTCACCGTACAGCTACCACAAGCATCTATGACCACAAGGGTTTGTTTAATCATTGATCATGGGCATTAGTCGTCGGGAAACAGATGTACCACCAAGCGTCAACGTGGGTGAATCCACGTTAAACGGTGTTATAACAATCAAACACCAATAGACATCGCGCAAGCTCTCTTATATCAATGTAGAATAAATATTCAAATACTTCTGTAAGGACACGTTTCACTTTCGTGTTATACCGATTCCTATGACGAAGGGATCAACCATGTTTTTTCATCTTGACCGAGTTTGCAAAACAAAGGCGTTTTTATAGTACCTTAAAACGACGCCGTAAGCGGTTGCAACAAACTTTTTTATGGTCCGAAAGTCATCGATGACATGAATGAGACACACGAAGTATCTTTACTTTATATCTTATAAGCTAAGCTTTGCATGTCACATGCTACTCGAGTCATATCATACTATGTATAAGGCAGGCACCTCGCGGAATCTTATTGGAAAGTCGTAGCGTTCGTCACGTGTCAGGAATTTGTACAGGCATTACGCTGGCGGTGTCCACCGTGTTCGTGACTCACAAGATCGCCGACAGCGCGTGGCCGTTCCGCGAGTGCCTGCTCTTCGGCCTCTACATGTCCTGCGTCGAGCGCCTGCCCATGAGCGATGCGCTCTTCGATGAAGGTAAGCGCTTCCTCCGCCTACTATTGCGTTGAACGGATTGATCACCCTTTCTTACGATCAGTCTTAATTGCGCTGACGCAACACTTTATTGCCACGCGTGTTTATTGCTTTCTTTTAATGGGTTCAGGTTTCACCCGCAAAGACAGAGCAACGCTCGGTGCAGTACGCACCGCAATGTTTTAGAAGCTTCGCGATTGTTTGAGCTCATTCTGTTAAGATTACACGCAGGACGCAAATAGTCTAGTTTATTTGAGAGCTTATGCGAGCAACAGCGATAAGGCCCGAATGATCGATTCCGCAACCGCAAATCAAATTATACCGATGGCCGACGTTCTGTTCGCCGCTATCGGTGTACAGCGTCTATTGTTTGTAGTTTGACTTTCAGTTTTAGTTTCCCGGGCACAAGATCACCCAAATAAAAATTAAAAGTCTCGTCTTGGAACAGCCTTCTTCAACGTCACGACCACGTGGCAATATTTACGGTTCGAGGACCTGTGTTTTCTGCGGGTTACTGCAATGTTGGCGTAAAAAGATGCGTGCATGGTATCTCCTGTCCCGTTCCGTAAAGAGGGACACGGTGTTTTAAATGTCTGGCCTTCAGCAAATGAACTTGAGGAGGCACTGGAGCAGTTAAAAGGCAAAACATTCGGGATTTCACTTGGACGTCCCCTTGACGCTGGATATTGATTGGTTTGCAATTTGCGGTTTCTGTAAGCACTCAGATGTGTTCTTCCACTTCAGTTACTTCATACAAGGACACTATTGCATGTCATATTGTCAGGTCGGTACCCCGTGATGACCACGAATGGTGCAGTCCGAGGCGCTCTTTAACGCTGTCATGACGTGGTGCATCTTCGGCTACTACCGTTTTCACGAGGGTAAGCTGCTTTTCTTTGGAAGTGTAATGTTGCTTAAGATAATGCGTGTTACCGTTTTTCGTGGGTTGGATTTAGGTTCCTCGTGATGATATTTTCCAGATCATATGTCCAGCATCCACCAGGTGAATACTGGCGTGAACTCGGGGGGGGTATTCATTCACTCAATATAATGCGGTTTGACAACGCCACGCGTTTCGTTTCTGCAAGCTCGAAAAAGAATAACTCATTGGTTAAGAATTTTTTTTTCTATTCTAGATCGATCTCGGTGTTTTTGATGAAACCTTGCTAAACCTATGTGAATTTGTGTGCCGATTTCCAAATTACACCATTATTTTTCTTGTGTAATGTGTAGCTTTTGAAGTATCAGACATTCAATGTGACATATTGCGAGCAAAACATTGCCCGAACTGAGGGAGTTACAAAGTAAATCAGCATATCGGGGTACAGTGGAATGAAAACTGTACGCAAGAAAACAAGAATTGGTGTTCTATAAACACATTTGAACAAAAGTTACGGTGTGTTGAAAATTCGTAACCGAAATGCCCAGCTTGACATTAACTCGCTCGCAAACGTTCAACATACAATTACGGTCTCGGTTGTAGCTCTTTCAGTATAGACAAACTCTTCTCGCGAAATGCCCATAAAATGTTTGGTATTTTAAAGACTACGTATGATACTAGAAAAATAATTACAATATTGAAATAAGCTCACAAATAGGCATAAATTCAGCAAGTCTTGTTGAATCGAACAAGAACTTTAAGCATGTCTTCCCTTCCCCGACCTATAATAACAGATGACGCAGCTGAGGTCGCTCACATATCTTCGCTAAACGAAAGAAATTTTCTTAAGCAATATTTCCTTGTTAAGGGCACAAGGTAGGCCCTATACCTCCCATGTATTTTGGGGCTTCTTTAAGACCCGTTTTTTTTAAACTACTACATGTGAAGAGTTCGGGTTTGTTTCATTTTATTTCTAGGCGTCTCTCCTTGCAATTCAACTAGAATTACAGTTGTATTTTAGGTCTTGACATTTATACAATAATTTTTTAGCAAAAGAGATAGCTTTCATCATTATTTTAAAAATAAAACTGCCAAGAAAATGAAAACTATTCCGCATACGTGCACCAATCTAGTTCAGTAGCCTCGTATTGATGTTTGGTTTATCGTGGCTGAAAATCAGCGTTCTGCTTTTTCAAGTGGTTTTGAAAATGGGGCAAATGTAAACAGAAACAGTGACTTCGAGATATTGAGAGTTAAAGAGGAAAAACAAGTTTATGCCACGTATTGTTCAAAAAGATGTACCCAACAATTTAGTTGACACCAAGCAGCCTTAGAGTCACCACATCAATAAGTTTTTAACTTCATTTCTTGTTTTCTTGGTTCCTTGGCTGTTGTCATATCTTCTGTCTCTCTAGTGGCCCAATACTGTCGATGGCGGTCCATCTCACCAAACCATATAACAGCGTTGAGTCTCGGCGATATGCTAAACGGCTTTGAGAACGTTTACTCGGGCCCTGCAGGCCTTTTTGAATGTTAGAACGGTTTCAAACGTGGTAGTGATTAGCGTTTCCATTCCATTGTGTTCCCAACAAGTGCCACGGTTCCTCTGCATTCTGTGCAGACACAGTTACTCGTACACAGTTACTGTGTAACTGTGCAGACACAGTTACACAGTTACTGTATTCTGTGCAGACACAGTTACAGACAGTTACACAGTTATTCACACAGTTACACAGTTGTGAATTTAAAAAAAAATCACTTAGGCAGAAAGCTCAGGTTGTGCACCGTCTGAGAAAAAAGGTGCTTGTCTTTTCTTCAGTTGGTCTTGAAAACATTGTCTTTTTGGCTCAATCAAAGTGCGCAAAAAAGTGTAGGGCACTGTATATTGTTTAAAAAGGCCTTATCATTTCAAACAAGCAAAATGCCAAATTTCGTTTTTTTTTTAATTTTACCCTACCCTGTGCCCTTAATCTATTATAATCGACGGGTTTCACGAGAGGACCGCTTTGAATCATAAACCACGGATATTTCTTTTGGAGAAACAGTCTGCTGCCTCCAACTTTGTCTCCGGAAAGTGTCATGCCCGTGTACGTCCTCAGTGCACCTCAACCGTATCTACTCCAGGTAATTCCCCGGTGCTGGCTGTAGCTTATGTAAACACAAATACGCAGACAACAAACACGTCCTATGGAAATACACACACACTGCAAAGCTCTTTGATCATAAAAACCCGGACCCCATTGAGGAGCGCTGGCGTGACGCTCTGGCTAGCTCAGAATTACAAAACCAAGTCTCGGTCATCGAGCAGGCCCGGGTAACGGTGAAAAGACTAAACCTCACCGCGATCACCCTAATTGCCTAGGTTAGGCCCCCCAATCAGCAGGTTCTCAACAATGTTTTGTCCAGCCCAGTCAAATGTAGTACGTCCTTCCTTTTGCCACAGGCGATGGCCTCGACCCACTGTTTCCGCTACAGAACCAGGTCGTAGCGATGTTAGTGGGCTTCTTGATGGGCACTGCCACCCTTTGCCTGTTCGAGACCACGTCGGTGTTCAGCGGCGACTCCGCCGTCACCGTGATCATTAGCGGCACCTACTTCATCTACTTCTTCCTCGAGAGCGTGCGCAGCTCCGGTGTCACGGGCGTCGTCGTCTACACCATGACCGTCAACTCGCATCGGTTCATCGCCTGCACCGACCTGATTTACGCCCTCGAAGAGTGAGAAACTCGCGTTATTACAGCAAAGCTGTCTTATTCTACCCTGGCCCGTCGTCGTCATTGTAGTAGTGATTATAGAAGTATTGATAGCCGTCACTCAGGTCACGTGGCCATAGGGTCGAGAGTGCGGCTCAGCTGAGAGAAGGAAAGGGCAACGCCGCACTTGGAGGGACGAGTACAAACATTGACATGTTTACGCAGCGCAAAATGAACGAGGACTATGAGAGTACACGACACAGGCGCTGACTTCAAGTAAATTTTATTAGCGAAAACGCTAGAAATCTATACCCAAGACAACAGCAGCACACATCAGCGCAATCACGCAACCTATTTCGTCACAGCCAGAGAAGCCATTTCCTTTTTGGCGAGGGCAACAGAAGGCATGCTTACACACAGGTCACCCAGCTGTTCCAACTCAGCGTTTAAAAAAAAGCATTATTATCATGTCAACCCAGCCGTTCAAGGCCGTCTCGGCATTCACTGTAGCGACTGCGGTTGTAAACTCGACTTCGAAAATTACACTGTTGTCGTGAAACATTGGGAGCAGCTCACACTTGAAATCATAGAAGCTGATAAAATGCAACAGCTGGGTGACCTATGTGTAAGCATGCCTTCTGTTGCTCTCACCAAAAAAGGAAATGACTTATCTGGCTGTGATGCAAGAGGTTGTGCGATTGCGCTGATGTGCGCTTTTGTTGTCTAGTGTATATATCTTTAGCGTTCTCGCTAATAAAAGCGCCTGCATTGGGTACTCTCACCGTCCTCGTTTATTTTGCGTGGTGCAAATATGCCGATACTAAATCACCAACTAGCCCAAACTACCGTTTTTACGAGTAGAAAGACTCGCTGACCAAGGGGACAATACCACCTTCGTGAAAGGAGAAAGGGGAGGAGGTCATGTGATCGAACGCGGAGAGGAGGTCTGACTGAGGTGGGTGCGATAGTTGCCGCCTTGCCGCCTCGGTGGAAAGCTACCAGCGCTACTATTCATGACATGCATGACATGCACGTAGTTGGCGTCGCCCAAAGCGCGTATGAACATCACGGTTACGCTGCAACGCAAGCAGCGCTGCAACAGTAGCACCTTCGGGAGAGAAAGGGGAGGAGGTCACTTGGTCGACCGCGGAGAGGTCTGAAAGTTGGGAACGAGAGTTGCCGCCTCGGTGGAACGCTACCAGCGCGGCCATGCATGTTATGCATGACATGCATGGTTCGCGCTGATAGCGTTCCACCGAGGCGGCAACTCTCGTGCCCGCCTCAGTCAGACCTCCCCTCCGCGGTCGATCACGTGATATTCTCCCCTTTCTCATCTCACGAAGTCGCTACTGTTGCAACGCTGCTTGCGTTGCAGCGTAACCATGCGTAACCCTGATGTTATACACGCTTTCGGCGAGTGGGCTCGCTGACTGGGTCATGGCTGCACTGGAACGTTACCGTAGCGTTCCAGCGAGGCCGTGAATGAGCATATTGTCGTGTGAGATCCACAGGGCTTAACCTGAAGAACGAAGAAACAACAAAGAAATCCTCAGTGAAAATTTTGCCGAAAGAGCAAGGTGCAATACCTGACGAAAAGGGGTGGCAGCTTGGCTGTCAGACGGTTTTCACGGCGTGGAACTGGCTAGAATTATTTTTAATGAATGTAACCATTATGCGGGTCACGAGAAAAAAAAGGGGTGGTGTATTGATTGGAAAAGTGATACTATCGTCTGTAATTCACAAGGTAGAACAGATCAGTGCCAACGAAAAGGGAATGGGAAGTCTTAACGAATAGGAGGGAGAGGAATCGTGGATAGGAAATTGGAGATTATAACCACCGTTTAGGGAAGGCATCCGTAACTCTACTTGTCTGTCAGAAAATACTTAGGCTTCTTCTGTGAGATTCAAATACAACTTCAGTAGTAAACCAGGTGCTTTAACCACATCCACAGTGCAAAGGTTCTGAAGCAAAATAATACACAGTCAGCCTTTTAGACGCGACATATTGAGCTTGCTCCACGCAGGACCAATCTGGTGCTGCAGGCAATAGAACGCTGTGCGAGACAGTGAAAGGCGGATTTCTGTATGGGCGGCGAGCTTCCTCGCGGGATATTCATGTCTGAGCATTATCCATAATTATGAGCATTATCCATGATTTAGCAATACCCGCAAACCTTAGCATCGTGCAATGCAAGCGTCGCTTTCTTAGATCAGGCCTGTTTTTTAGCTATTGATGTTGAGATTTTAAGGCGGAAGCCTTAGATGTCTCATCAAACACGAAATGTGACACTCGGCGGCGTCGGTGTCAACGGGGATGTGAAAAAAAATTATTCGATGACATCATATGGGGGGTGTCACGATAACATCACAGGTCGCCAGAGTTTGGAGGGACGTTTCCATGACAGCAAATAAGGTGACATCACATCATGATGTGATCACATGACACCAACGGTTGGTGAAAGGCGTGCCGATCCTGGAGGCACTACAAAACCACGCAGGCGCAGAAAGCTTCCAGTATCTCCGATCTCGGAAGCCCTACGAAACCACGTTGGGTGCAGAGAGCTTCCGCGGATGTGCATCAATAAAAGTGACTGAGACAAAAAAAGGTGGATTTGGCCTTCGACTCGTCTTAAGCAAACGCATAAGAGACCATGCGACTTTATTGTTCCTTCATTCAATGATGTAACCGAGTCGAGTGCCGCTACATTGTTGTTTGCCGATGTCTCTTTGTATTCGTAAGCGCACCTCGCCTTGGCTGTCCCTTCTGAATATGATAAATGGCTTTTCCTCTCCATTCTGTATCGAAATGTGCTAGTGACTGATGTCATCAAGCTCGTTCAACTTAATTTAACCTTAACTAGAGTGTTGCAAGATCATGTGTGGTTTCGCCTGTGCTCTCCCTAGCGTTGCCTGAAGGAGCTGTCAGCTTTTATCTTTCTCTTTTCCTTAACAGTTATTGGGATATGCTGTATGACGTCACGGGCACGCTGGCTACCTGCGTGTCAGCTTCGTACACCGCCGTGCTGCTGATCCAGTACGCATCTACGCTGGACTGGGAAGCCTTGTGGACCTGTTACATCGTCAAGGCAGCCATACGGTAATGGCGCCTGTTTGTGACGTGCTCGAAATTAGTACTCGCTAATTATTTTCACGTACCTAAGCTACACTCCAGCTTTAAGTGAAGACAGCGCCCAAAACAAGACATAAGGGCCCGTTATCACAAACACGCCTCACGCCAAAAATTTTCGTAATATTTCAGCCAATCACGATGTGGGACATATTAATGAAGCCGGCTGACCAATAGCGAAAATGCGTTTACGGAAGGGAAGATTTGTGAATTCGGCCCCGGAAAGGCATATTCGGATTCAACGCACTGTAGCGACACCTATCTCGCGCATGCTTGCCGACCTTACTGAAGACCTTGATCGAGCCATGAAACGAGCCAGCCCAAATGCGCACGCTTCTGTTGTTAGCGCAACTTCGCTTAACAGTTCGACTATTATATAGCCACTCACTTTCACGCCCTCAGTACCAACAGTGCCGCGTGTATAAATTGCCTCATATTTAATTAATTAAACATACTGCAGACCGACATATTAGTCCAAGCAGGATGGCCAAAAGCCAATTTAAAAATTAAAACCCGTTGTGCTCCTGTTGCGAATGAACGGATAGCTGAACGGGTGGTTTATGATTAACGAAAATGGAAGTCAGGCTCGTTTCATTAGTAATGGAAAATGCGCTGAAAAGAAGACAAAACGCAGGCACGTGCACTCTCACTAGCGAGGGACCTTCATTTTATTGTCCCATGCTTGAGTGTACGCAGCAACGCAAGCAAGCATGAAAGAAAGAAAAAATGTGTGCAAGGTTGCATCGTAAAACTTTTCAAATGAGTGTTGTCCGAGGAATGCTAAAACTTGATAATAGAGGATAGAGCACTTCAGATTACTACCCTAAAATCCTATCTGAGCAAGCGCCCCCCCCCCCCCCCCCCTCCTTACTCTCTCGCGATTTTTTTTTCAACCTGTTCTCCGCTACAGAATCTTGCAGAGTCTTCAAATATGTTGTTTTCTTAATAGTCTTGCTTATTTGGTCTTGCTTAGTCTTGCTTAATAGTACTGCTTATTCAGAATGCCACCTCAGGGTGGCATTCTGAGTTGTCACATATCGTCGGAGCATTTGAAGAAAGTCTTCCCCTTGTCATAACACATGAAATTTCACACGAGGACTCCCTCCGGTTCAGTAAAAACAGTAAATGCATGCTTAATCAATAAAGCATGTCGTTAAAAGCACGGGTGAGCATTCTTTATAGTTAGCGGCTCTTCTGAAGTCATCTTGCGTTTTGGTCTGTGACCGAGCAAGGGCCTTCTTCCAAATCTTGTCCGAAACGGCTCGAATGGCCACTCTTCACTAAAGTATATTTCTCTATGAGTCTCTGGCGTGTTCTGACGTCTCTCGATCTGTTACACGCAAGGCGAACCCCCTTTTTTGTAGGGATTGCAATTATTTGGGCCCTCGAGGCGCATTATTGTCGTCACCGTCACGTCCGTCTAAAGTCCAAATCGATAACATGGCTCCGCGCGTCGTATATTCTATGTTCGAGCGAAAGCTTGCGGAGGCTGCAGTCGGGTGCGGCTCAAGCAAATATAAAACGCGCGGGCCGACTCCATCGGGCAAAGGAGCATGAAAGGGCCCCGGTGGCAGGAGGGGCTGCGTCGCTCGAGCAGCAACGGCAAACTTTTATCAAAAGGACGTGGCCGCATGCGCCTATCTCGACAAATATCAGTACACGGCTCCTTCACTTGTACGTTCCGTGCTTTCACCGCTTACTTCGAGCTGAGGTGACAGACAGCACGAAAACCGCTTCGCTCCATGGAGCAGCCGTATTCCCTTACGCCAACGTTTTGTAGAGTTACACGAGATCGGATTCTAAAGGAGTTAGCTGCTGGCCTCACTTTGCCTGACATTCCAATTTACTGCAGTCGCATTCGTTGTCTCGCATTTGCGGTGAAACTGTGACTTTTCTTATTTCGACCGTGCAGTTTACGGTGTGCTCTGCACAACATTCGCGATCATCAGCGTTTGGGTGCCACTTGGGACGGCCCGCTTTGATAACACTTTACGATGCAGTTATGGTGGTTTATCTCGCAGCTGTCAATTAACTTTTCTAGTATCGTGTAGATAGCCTTTTTTTTTTCAGAGCAGGCTCCACCCATCGTAGCAGCCTAAATGACGCGCACCTCAATGACGCCCACTGTGATGTTGACGAAGGCAGCAGTCGGCGTTTTGAAGACTAAACTTTTTAGTTGGGTGATGTTTTGCCCTGAAATTGAAAGGCCAGGTACAAGCGATTCACACTGTGAACTGTATACAGTCCTCGGCCGTCGAGTAATCTGATCATCGGCTGAGCACGTCATCTTTTATAAGACAGTCGTCAAACTTTCCAGCGTTATCGCGGAAGCTCTCGAATAAACTTTACTCTTCTCGTCCTGCGCCTAATGCTTAACAGTATGATCTCAAATGATCGCGAAGCTTTTCAAGCATTGCGGCGTGGTCCGCGCCGAGCATTGCTAATATTTTTTGTGGCTGAAACGCGAATACATCAATACAAAGTTGATAAACGCCTGTGGTGATTACAAATATTCCGTTCTCCACACACGCAAACTCTGAACACAAATGGTCACACCTGGTGGGATCGTTATTTCGTCAAGGCCGACACTCACGAAAAGGGACAGTGTAGTAACTTCCTTATATATATAATTTTGAAAAAAAAACAATATCATGCGCAACCAATCACATCTATATAATACAAAAGTTGACAGGTGACCAAGCAGCTCCTAAGCATCGTTCTTGCGCATCGATGATGAGCTAACGTAAGCGTATGCCATGAGCCTTTCATCACATCGTCAAAATAAAGGAGGTCCGGCTTGAGTACAAGCTGACCGGTAGACGTCGTTCAATGTCACCTGCCGACACTTCCTATACACGTCATTTCCTGCGCTTTTCAAACGTTTTTTTCTGTTTTTTTTCTTTTTTTTTTTTTGCTTTTCCTGAAAATGAGTGAGCAACTATATCGTGTTGTATGAGCTAAGGCAACTTTTGGGGGGGGATTAAAAAATAATATGCGATCGCTTCGGCAATTGCTACACACTTTCGCTTGTCATTAGTTACCCTGGTGCGCTAATTATCGTATCTAGCTAAGAATATTGCTCTGGTGCATTGTTTTTAATGTCCATCCTTTCGAGTAAATCTGTTCTTTAAGACTTCCAATTTTAATTTATGCATTTTTTTTTATTTGCGGCAGCATTCGAACAATTGGTGTATAATGCAATCGTTCTAGGAAGCCAACTTAGCATATGTCACCATCTATGTAGTATCTCTATAATTGTTAACAGTTATATTTCTTTATGCTTCCTATTCACCTCACCCAAGCATCCTTCATGTTTACCATCATTCTTAGCACAGTGACAGCTGGGGCGCCTACACCCATGCGCTAGTACGACTCGTGTGCGTTTGCTCGCTTCCTAGCGACATGATAGGAACGGCGGTACCGACGGCTCGAACGCGCACCGAATTTTCGTATAACTGCTCCAGAAAAAAAAAGCAGCATCTGTTTGTCATCGCTGTCCCTGCAGGTGTATGGCGGTGGTACTGCTGTACCCCGTGATCGGGCACTACGGCTACCAGGTGACCGTGCGCCAGGCCATGGTGCTCGCCTGGACAAGCATCAAGGGAACCTTCCTGGCCTCCATCGCCACGATGCAGCACATGCGGCGCGAGAACGCCTATACGGAGAGCATAACCAAGGTGTCACGCTGCGCGCTCGCCCGATATAGAACCACCCTATAGATGGCCATACGCTTCACGCATCTTCTAGCATATTGCCTCCATTTGGCTTTCAGTTCCTAATCAGCGAATATCTTCCATTCATTTCTCTTGCAGTCGTACCTGTACGCTATTGGTGACATGGTGCTCACACAGCTCATCAATGTGACTTTCCTCCCGGTGGTCCTTAGCACTTTCGGTACGTACCTAACAGTCCGAAGAGCGAGTTAGCTGCGCGAACACGGAACTTCACCTAAAAATACACAGAACGCAACGTTGGGCTGTTCGACACAATTATTGCAAAAGAAAGTGAAACGTAGTCGCACACTCTGTGGAATTACTAGAAGCGTAACGACCCTCACAGAAGTTGTAAGCATATGGTGGGGACAGCTAACGTAGTATACGGGGCGAACTTGAGTCCGCAGGCAGCGGAGCGCTCTGTCCTGCAATTCGGAATAAACACGTGGGTTGGGCTTCTAATGGTGATAGTCCTTGGCACTCGTTCTCATGGTGGCGTTTTCACGCAGGCGTGCTGGAGGTGTCGGACGTCGAGATGCGCACCATGCGCGACGCCGTGCAGTACCTGAAGGAGGCGACCGACTCCGCGCGCGCCCTGTACATGAAGGACGACTCGTTCCTGCTCGTCGACTGGCGCTGGGTACAGCGCCGCACGTTCGTGAGGAACCCGCTTGAGCACAGGTTCCGCTTCCAGTCTGCCATGGTAAGCCTCTGTCCTTCTGTGGCCCTGCGGCAACCACCATGTTTTAAAGAATCTTTATGGCTAACTAACCGTACATTACAAATTCGCAAATGGTTGTGTAGTGCTATGAAGTTAGTTGACGATAAGTAGCTAGCCTCCACAGTCTTGGTTGCCTCCATCGTACACGATTGTTTTCGGGAGTCACCCACGTCAAAATGCAGCCATATCCCCTGCGAATCGAACTTTTCATTCGTGCTTACCAAAGGAACGCTAGTCACCAAGATGCTGCGACCAGCACAGCGTCTTAGTAAATAATGGTACACGGCAGTAAAAGGGGGTACCAGTTCGCGGTACATAGGGTAGTAATGTATACGTTGCTGCCCTTGCACGGGAAGTTTGCTCCTCAAAATTGTCATGTGTGCTACTCGCTGGTATCGCTTAGGCTATCGTCATTTCTGAAATACATTAACGCTTATTTAGAAAGCTGCGCTAAATGTGAGCGTCCAATCCTGCCCTTCGGCCTTGCCGAAAAATAGCACCTGTATTCTTATCATTCGAAAGAAATATAACAGAGTTTTAACAGGCCATCAAAATTTTATTACTACTCTTTAGGTAAGTAGAGGAATACATCATTGTACCTTACTTTCTGATGCAGAGCACTGGTTGTGTCGTGCGGCTTCGACGGGTCCCCAGACACATCGAGACCTTGGCTGTCGAAAATGTGCTCAGGATCGAGCAGGTAATCTAGTCATCCAGTTGCATAAACCAGCAACCATCAAATCTAGTCAACGTTGTTTTTCAAGTCGATCAAACCGGT
This sequence comes from Rhipicephalus appendiculatus, assembly GCA_030522465.1. Classification (NCBI taxonomy): domain Eukaryota; kingdom Metazoa; phylum Arthropoda; class Arachnida; order Ixodida; family Ixodidae; genus Rhipicephalus; species Rhipicephalus appendiculatus. The sequence goes on along the minus strand of JALIZH010006589.1, from coordinate 73,153 downwards.
GCCGTATGCTGGGTAGGAGGCACCCCGTACTGCAGGATTCCGGAAGTTTCGACCACCTGGGGTTCATTAACGTGCCCCTAAATCTATATCCACGAGCCTCTAGCATTATCGCTTCCATTGAAATGCGACCGCCATGGATGTGATCGAACCCGCATCTTTCGGGTCATCAGCCGATCACGGTAACCGCTGTATCACCATGGTGGCAGCTGGGTTTTTCTAGCTACAGAAACAAAAAACCGCATTCACTGCAAGTCAGCACAAACTTCACTGAAAGCCACGCTAAAAGGTACAAGCGTTCATCGCGCTGTGCGCTTTTACTCGGATTCACTCAAGGTGTACTCATTTCGATACTTCACAATGCCACCAAATTCCTTTGAAAAATCACGCACACTTTATTGAGACATGACTCCTTCAGTCAACAGCACAGTCCCTTGCTTTCGCCGTGAAAACTTGGTTCTCCGCGTCTGCATAAACATGTGGCAGCCACGCAGTTCACTACTGGCCATCGTGACAGGAGTTGCTGATGTGCAACTTGTGCTCCTTGCTTTAGTGGGTACATGCAGGTAGCACAGACTGCTGCTTCAGCAGTGCTGTGCAGTATAGAGTTTCAGGCAATATCCTACTAGAGGGACCTCTGGCGCTGCGATCGTTCAGTCACCATGATCATGATGGGCAGTACATGGACTTGCCTAATCTTCGAACGCACTTGTGGCTTTGTGTATTGTTATGTTTTGGCTTTTCTTTCAAATAAAAATAAAGATTGTTGTGAACTTCGTGAGTACATTTGAATTGGTGAGCAGCAAAGGGTCAAGGTGGTGAAATGGAACTCCTGAACTTTTGCTGAACTTTGCCTGTGACAAAGCGGCTGCAGCCGACAATGAGCGAAGCGGAGCCGAAAGCACGAAGCTTGGGACAAATCCCATCTACTACCCATAATTCCCATGCTGGTTGAAGCGTCATGCGTGGCACCTCCCATAGACACTAGCGCCATATTTCCCTCTAGTGTATGGTTAGGAAACTCTATGCTGTGCAGAGACAATAAATTGCACGCGTGTGCAAACTACGCTGCTCGCTGCAGGTCAGCTACGCTCGACAGTACCGCCAGGGGATCATTCAGCAGAGGACCAAGTTGACCCTTATCGCCGCACTTCAGTACCCATTCGATAAGAAAGTGTAAGTGTGGAATCTGTGAACGTTCTCCATTTGCGGATCTATCTGTTGTGCAGCATACTTAAGACATCTCTTTGGCGCCAACCCCAGTTCTTGTTATGAGGAAAATATGCATATTGTACACAGGCCAATACGCCAGCTTTCTTAAAGCAATCATTAATTCAACGATTTGATACCATACACGGGAAAGGGGTCATTGTGTAATGCGGGAACATGCAGGCTTTGGGTAATTAACTGCTAAAATTGGGCAAAATTAATAACGATTACCGTGACTGAGCAGATAAGCCAGGAAAGAAATCTACTGCGAATAAACCAGTACCACCAGAAATGAGACCATAAATGAATTACAGCTTAATAGGAAAGCAAAATTTACGTAAAAGAATTGTTCAGTGGCCATAGCAATTGAAAGCAACGTTTCCAAGAATAAATAAAAAACATGGTTGATCCCTCCGTCATAGGAATCGGTATAATACGAAAGTGAAACGTGTCCTTACAGACGTAGTTGAATGTTTACTGTAAATTGATATAAGAAAGCTTGCGCAATGTCTATTGGTGTTTGACAGTTATAGAACCGTTTAACATGGATGCATCCACGTTGACGCTTGATGGTACATCTGTATCCCGACAACTGACGTCCATGATGAATGATTAAACAAACCCTTGTGGTCATAGATGCTTGTGGTAGCTGTACGGTGAGAGCGAAATCAGTGAAAGCGGCGTGACAGCCAGAAGAGCGTCACTGATTGGACGCCGAACTTGGGCTGAGGTCGCCTACTAGCGGCATGTTAGGTCGCCACCTGGCAGTGTGTTAATGCGTCGACAAAATTTCACTTTTCCTATTCGAAACGCGCCGAATGGGACGATGCGTAGAAACAACGCTTTGGAGGAACTAATCGTGCATTTCACGGTCATAATGCATTACTTCACTTTAATAAGAACACCTTGAGAGGACAGTGGTAGATATAAAAGGCTTGTTTTTAAAGCCTGCAGCGTATGTGACAGTGGCACAGTGGATAGCATGCCCGGCATTTCTTGTCGCGGACCTAGAGGTCGTAGGTTCGACTCCCGTTGGCGGAACTTTTTTTCTTTGTCTTCTGATCATGTGCATTTTTTCGACGTCATTTCCGTGATGGAAATACGTCACTCAAATCTTGGTGGACCCCGGCATAAAACACTTTCTGTTAAAAAATCATATGCAGTAGTACCAGATAAGCGTGACATTTGGCTCTGTACCGCGATAATTATTGGCGTAACTTGTAGCCGTCTATATACTAGTAAAAACGTGCTGCACGTCTTTTCAGGTACTTGGACATGGACATCATTGGGTCCATACTGGCGATACCACAATGGGCCATCTGGCTGGTAATTTATTAATTCATTCAGCTTATCTTCGTGCAACACGAGTATAGTATATATACTGTAAATTCAAGGAGTATTTTATTCCAACGTGACGTCTTTTTTTTTTCTTGAAATCTCACTAATACATAAAATGTTCGTATTAATCGAGTACGACACCATATCTGCGCAGGCTGCTCTCTAAATGTCATCTTTTTAAATTAGAATACCGTGCTTCACCGTGTATTGCGGCTGCCGTAGGCTCCTGAGGCTCAGGAACTCGGCATATGCAGCTACTGTACAAACTGCACCTCTAGCAGTGTCCCGTTTGGCCCTTCTCATCACTGTTCTTGGAGTTATTTTCTTCAAGTTTCATAGCGTGCCAACCGGGAAAATTAAGCAGGGTACTACCTCAAGCAGTGCCACTTCTATATTTTTTTTATCTAAGTGTGGATAGAGTGCCCCTTTGATGAAGTGCATTAGACGAACTTCCAGTGGAAAAACACTGAGAAGGAATCAAGTGGGCAGAAAGAAACGTGTCCTTGCTGAGTGCCTTCTTCTTGCTGTAAATTATTCCGATTGGACTTAACCCAGAATAAACTAGGCAAGCTTTCATTTTTAAGCGCTATTTATATTTCCTTGCATGAAGATATAGCGAGAGAAAAATCAGGGGTATTGCAGTTTTTAGTATACGATTGTAGAATACGAGTTACGATCCGGCTAATCGCAATTTCCGGTCCTAAAACATCGAATGCATGCTTCAATCGAGGTAACATTATAACCTTGCAAATATGGTACTTACCATGAGTTAACCATTGTCTATTCATTCCGCAGAAAGAGAGCTTGGGTACGGCACGTGATAAAGGGCTCGCCGAGGACACGTCCAGCGTTTGCGAGAGTGTGCATCGGGCTCTGCGCGAGCGTGTGGTCGAGCTGTTCGAGCACGCGTACTACGAAGTGGTCATCGCCAGCTCCACGATGGCGGTCGTATTCGTGTTGATCGGCCTGTTGCGCATCGTGATTCTGATGCCCTGGAGCAGCGCCTTCATGGCCGCAATCACGGTTGAAGCCCTGTACCTCGCAATGTTCACCATTGAGGTCACCGTCATGGTCAGTGGCGGCTCCGGTCCGGCTAATCCGAAAAGGACGTTTAGGATTTAGCCCTTTGTGAGGCATTATCTTAAAATTAAAATTTGTTTAATTTAAATCTGCAGAAAAACATATAGGATGACTTAAGAAAGTGTTTGACACTATTTTCGGGAAAGTCGGCACAATAGATTGTGAGAAAAAATACATGTACCACTGTATAGGGGGGCATGAAATGTGGTGCACAGGTTTACCGTATCAAATGAAAGAAAACTTTTGAACAGGAATATCATTTATAATTTAAATTGGGCTGTTTACTCTTAGAATTGTTTTAGGCATTCAATGCCACACAAATAGTTACTGTGCCTTTATGCCTTGCTCACGCGAAGGTGACCTGAGACAGGTATCTATCAGCCAACGCGACTTCGCGACTGCAGTAATTAGCTGCACCTGAAGTGGACTGCGACTGACACCTCTTTTGCAAATAAATCTTGCGCTATAAGATAAATTAAAATGACACACATGCGAAACGGTACCGGTGCGACAGCAGTCCTGTTAGGGCCAACACCAACAACTAAAATCAATCCTGAGAATGGTTCGTTGATGAAAACTAAATAATAAAAGCACCAGAAATATGTCTGTGTTGCAAGTTAACGAGTAAAATGGGGCACTTCACATGCACGCTGAAGCAATGTTTTCAAGGCGCCCATTTAGGCCATTGTAGCGGATAGCGAGCAATAATCTAGGCACGTGCCAAATCCATTTTGCTGGCCGCTGCACTTGTAGCGAAGTAAAGACTCGAAATAATTTCCTTCAATACCTCGGTAGGTGATACCACCAGTAGCAGAAGCGACAATTTTGACCGTCTTTTTATTACGGGTGTTCGGAACACCGTGAAAAAGTGGTACACATTTGTGCCACTATCCTACAAAGGGTTAGAATTTTATATATGGTTAACAAAGCAGGTAGGCAAGGTGAAGCAATACGGACGACTGTTGGGTCGGTCGGTCGGTCGGTCGGTCGGTCGGTCGGTCGGTCGGTCTATGGTAATGAACCCCTAGGCGACTCAAACCATGAGAAACTCCGTTGTAGACCACGGCGTCTCTCAACGACGTCTACCGGCGCTCGAGAACTCGACTGGCTTTTTGACGTGTTCGTTTTTTCGGCCACCAATCCTTAATTGCTGGCTCTTTCGGTCGTGCAAGCCCCAAGCGAGAAAAAATGTCATATTTTAGAGGCATCTACTTCAGCTGTGATGAATTTCCTTGGTACGTACTTCGCGATTTGTTTTTATTTACAGTACCGTAATTTTTTATTTAGGGCGCAGTAGATAAGGAGCAGCTATCGTGGTTATTGCCTCGACATAAGGGCAATTGCTAACATGTGTGGTGGGCGCCTAAATATTAGAGAATCAAATTTTTCTTCGGAATCATTGTAAAAGCTCGTGCTTCGGGAGTACCCGAGAGTCGCTCCACCCTTATCCTAGAGCATAGGTCGGCAAAACATGTGGAGCTCACTCAGACTCACTCATGAAATATATTTTGCGCTTAGGGCTCACTCTGACTCAGGCTCACCAAAATTTTCCTGAGCCGGACTCATTCGGACTCACACTCACGAAAGTTTTCTTCAACTGGACTCACTCAGACTCAAACTCACCAAAACATTACTCACCTGGGCTCACTCAGACTCAGACTCACGGCTCGATCTGAGTCTGAGTGAGTCCGAGTGAGTCGACTCATGAGTCCATTAGTCTAATATTAGCTTTTTCGACCGTGGTGTCCAATGCTCTTTAACACCTATATTTCACGTAATCGGTGCTTTTCTTGATGCCTTTTGATATAGTACCTTCGAATACGAGTTATGAGTGCTCGCAAACAAGTAAGGGGATTTTTTTCTTGAAAGAGATGACAACGTAAGATATATTTATCAAAAACTTCCCTGGAACAGTTGGCGGCGGGGAGGTCAAGGCACCCCCCTACGTAATTCTTGCCCCTGATCAATAAATATTGAAATGGTGTATGAACGACACTGCTTTAGAATACGTGTGAGTAGACGTTAGTATAAGCGTGAATCCAGGTAAGGCTGATAGTATTGCTGGAGATGAGTAGATAGGACCATAGGTCGGCAAAACAAAGTGGAACTCACTGAGACTCATCCAAGAAATATATCTTGCGCTTCGGACTCACTCGTACTCAGACTCGCCAAAATTTTCCTGAGCCGAACTCACTCGGACTCACACTCGCGAAACTTTTGTTGAACCCGACTCACTCGGACTCAAACTCACCAAAATATTACTCAGCCAGGCTCACTCAGCCAGGCTCACTCAGACTCAGACTCACGGCCCGGTCAGAGTTTGAGTGAGTCCGAGTCAGTCGACTCATGAGTGAGTTCGCCGACCTATGTCCCTAGAGTGAAATAAATGTTACCGCTTCGCGAATTTAGTCCCCGAGCGCCAAAGCATCGCAGCATATCTGCGCCGCACCCCGCAGGTATCGGCGTATGGGCAGCGCATCATGAGCATGGACAACTACAACCGGCTGGACGTGGTGTTGGTCGCCGTGTGCATGTTCGTGTTCGCACTCCAGTGCGGCCTGTTCCTCACCAATCGGAACCAGATGGCCCACAACGCGCTCACCATCTGCTTCATCGTGGTCATCTCGCTGCGCTTCTCCCATGCCATCAAGTACGCAGAGGTGAGCACAACAAGCAGGCAGCAAAGTGTTACGTAGAAGACGCTGACGGAAGCTTATATACGGACACATGTACAAGTACGGTACATACGCCCCTTTGGCTTAAAGCAACAGCGAGTGCTAGCTCAGGGACAGTCTTCTATTTCTCAGGCACGACTGGCTTATTCCTTCTCAACTGCACTGGGCCGTAGCAATACATGGATTGATAGAACGGAGTTTAAATAATATCTGGGGTTTTACGTCCGAGAACCATGGTCCAGCCACAGGATTCGCACAAACACGTCGACCTGTCTCGTAACCCTTGGCTCAAGGTCATAGTCATCTCTTCCGGCCACGACGGTGGTACTGTGGTTACGGTGCTCGGCGGCTGACCTAAAGGTCGGGGGGTGTGATCCCTGCCGCGGTGGTCGCATTTCGATAAATGTGAAATGCTAGAGGCCCGTGTATTGGGTGATGTTAGTGCACGTACACCAGAGAGCCTAAATTTTCGAATCCCTCCACTACGGCGTGCCTCACAATCGTATCGTGGTTTTGGGACGTAAAACACCCGATATTATTGCCATTGTTATTATAGGTGTATTTATAGGGGAGGAAATCAAGCTCAAAGTTTCATTTTTAAATTTCGCGCCAAAATCTTCGCGCGTGACGTCAGAGATTTCAAGGTATACTTTTTATATTTCCGCGCATTGGCTGAACGAAAGCTTCCTGAAATTTGGAACGGTAAGTCTATGGGTCCCGCTCATGACAATGTATGTACCTCATTTTTACAGGTTAGTAACACACGTACGACCCTGTGGGTGCCCTCAAAACCTATGACGTCACGACGACTGGTGCGAGAACTTCAAGCTGGCGTCGCCACTCGCATTCTTTTTGCGCGTTTTCTCGCTTACCAAGCGTCTTGTAGCGGCAAGCGTGGCGATTGTGGAATGGTGAAAGTAATTAGCTAATACGAGAAAAATCTTTTTTTGTGTGTCCCTTTAATGTGCGCTAACTTGACGGCTGAGGGGCTTTTCCTTCTTTCAACTTTTTTTTTTTCGTGCACAGCCTCTGTTCGAGCGCATGGCCGATATGATGCACCGCTACCTAGACGCGAAGATCTACGATGCGTACGAGATCGGCCACGCCATCGTCACCGGCGAGGAAGAGGTGCAGCAGAGTGCCTGGAAGTTTGTCAACAACGACAACATCATGGCCGAAATCCGCGGACGCGCCACGCTCAACCGCCTGCTCGTCATGCGAAGGCTCGTCGAGATACAGGTGGGCGGGGCTGGCGTATGACGGGTGTTGAATGGTGTTACTGTCGGCCACTGTCAGGTGGCTAATCGACAAAGTTCGTTTTTGTAGCGGCCACTTCGTGTGTCATCCTGTAACAGCACTTCGTCTATTATACCCATCAAAAAAACTCACGAAGTACTTATGGATTCGCCTAAGGCTTTCTGCATCTAACAGCTTTCTACATCTAACGTGGTTTTGCGCTGCCTCCAAAATCGGAGGCATTGCAAGTCTTTCTACAGCTCACCTGGTTTTACACTGCCTCCTGTGATCGGCCCGCCTTCGACCAAGCGACGGTGTCATGTGCTGACTTCGCAAGTGACGTCGTGGTTTGTGACATCGTAATGACGTCACACAATGACGTCACAGATTTTTGATAATCTGTTGCGTCGTGATGACGTCATATGGTGACGTCATCATGTGATGATCTTTTGCATCACTCGTCTTGACGCCGACGCCGCGTAATGCCGTCGGTAAATGTTTCGCGTTTGATGAGGCATTTAAGGCTTTCGCCTTAATAAAGTCACATGGTCACGTGCTAAGTTTGCGAACGTGCGCTTCCAATATAACGCGCGCACTGGCAATGGGCTTCCATCCGCAATGTAACTGCTGTTTTTGTATCGATGTGTGGTAATAACCGGTGGAAGTTTGTCGTTTTCACAGCCTACTCAGCTCTGTTCAGCGGAAGTTGGAACTCCAAAATCCTTTTCTATAACACTTGTGCCTCGAACACTTGAAGAGGGATTTCTCTAAGGCAAGTGTGTTTTTAAGTTATGTGGAAGCCCTCACTTATCCATACTATATTCTAGGAATCAACACTCAAAGTTGGGCGAGTTGCTAAAAAGATATTAGAAAAAAATTGTAGCGTGCTAATGAGCGTGTATATATTCTTTTTGTGTTGCAATAGACCACCAGTGAGTAGGCATCGGTCTGACGTGAGTCAGACCGATGCCTGTAGGCGATGTGAGTAGGCATCGGTCTGACGAGGGGATTACGCTTAGTAATTGGTATGCTTTCAAAGTTGTGACTATATGTCTTTCAGTGGAACGCCCCCGCCACGGTGGTCTAGTGGTTACAGTGCTCTACTGCTGACCCGCAGGTCGCGGGATCGAATCCCGGCCGCGGGGGGCCGCATTTTCGATGGAGGTGAAAATGCTTGCATGTACTTAGATTTAGGTGCAAGTTAAAGAACCCCAGGCGGTCGAAATTTCCGGAATCCTCCACTACTGCGTCTCTCATAAACATATCGTGGTTTTGGGACGTTAAACCCCAACAATTATTATTCTTCTCTGCAGAAGTACGAACTTTTCAGTATCCCCTTGTATATATGGCACATGCTTAAAGTATATGTTTTGGTGTCTTCCAGTCTCGCTTTCCGGACATCATGGTGGCCTTTCGCAGCCGCCAGGCGAGCACCACCATCTTGGACGACGTGCTTAAAAACGTGCAGGAGCACAAGGCTGAAGGGCTGCTCGACACTGAAGCTGTCCACGAACTGCGCACCGTAAGCACACTCTTTCAATTACATAGGTGGCACGGCATGCGGCAGGCATTTTATTGCGATAGCAATTATGTGGACAGTCTCGACGGGTTTTTGCCGTCGCCGTCAGGTCCAGTATGAAGTCCAAATTGATAATATCCCCCAGCACATCGTACGTTCTACCCGCGGGTAACAGCGCGCGAGCGGAGGCGACGAACGCGGCTGAAGCAGAAATCAAATGAGCCTGGCCATCTCCGTCGCTCGGAGGGCGCATGCGATAAGATCCCCCCGCCTGTTAGACCGGCCTTGGGAGGCTCAAGCAGAGAGGAAATGACCCGAGCGTCTTTAACGAGCATGACAAGACGCGAGGGGGGGGGGGAGGGGGGGGGAGGCGGGGGGAGTCCACGGGCAGCATTCGTGAACTTTGATGATCTTACAGGGCGCGGTCGCCATCGCTGGCGCGCGCGCAATTTCGCTATCTCGGCAGCCATCAGCGGGCGACTCATATACCTTTTTACGTGCTGCGCTCTCAACGCGAAGAGACTGTGCGAAAAGGTGACCCTGGAGCTGCCGTATTCTCTTACACCAGCGTTTTATAAAAAATGCGTGAGATCGATCGGATCAAAAGAGTTAGTTACCAGCCTCACTTCGCATAACATTACAATTTGTTGCTATCGCATTAATTGCTTCACCCTTGCGGTGGAACTTTGACTTTTTAATTTATGAACCCCACATTACACAACGAAATTTTAAAGATATACAGCATATACTTTCATTGTAGCTGTGCAAACATATAGAGCGGAAATTTGAAAATAACAAAAAAAGCCTAAGCTAAGTAGTGGTACGGGTGATGGAACGAGAAAAAGTATAACACTTAAGAAAACAAAAATTCTTAAGTGAAGTTTTAGTCGTGAAAATCACGATTTGAGTTCAGGCCTGCCATACCGGGGAACACCTGGTTAATTTTGACTTCCTGCTGTTCTTTGACACGTACCTTAAATCTAAATGCATAGACGTGTTTTGCATTTCGTCCGCATCTAGCCGCGGCCCCCATGGCCGGGTATCGAACGCACACCGTCATGCTTTGCCACGTGACGCCACAGCAGCTAGCCACCACGTCCAGTGTATGGTGTAACGATGGGACCGCAATAAGACAACAGTGCGGATTACAGTGGTGTAGCTGATATTGTGATGCAACTTGACAGCTTGAAAGGAATGCAGCTTGACGGGGCCGTGTAATCTGAAGGCACTGATATCATTGATAGTGTTCGACTTAGCTACCGTATGTGGGGCACCACGCAGCTACGTATCGTATCGGTGGTGAAGGCAAGAAAACTCGCAAGCACCAAATGATGTCAGCTGTTACTTTACAGTGGTAATTCAAGAATGCTGGGCATGTCGTAGATTATTATTATTATTATTATTATTATTATTATTATTATTATTATTATTATTATTATTATTATTATTATTATTATTATTATTATTCACTATTGCGTGAGATTTGTTCGCGCACGTGCCGTATACCTCGGCGGCTTCGATTCATCAATCACACTTTATCCTAATATGGTTAAGGATGTGCGTCATTGAAGTATTGCGGATTATCTAAATGATTGCTTTAATATTTTGGTAAATAATGCCTGCCTCTTCTAGTTATCTACCTCAGGACTGTAGATTTATGTCATCTGCATCGTCTTTTCATGTTTCTGTCGTCGCAGATGCTCAAGGCACGGCGCATGCGCGTCATCGCTGGTCCCTGCAGCCTGCCTACCAGCTACAAGCCCATCGCCATGCTGCGCGTGATTCCCTGGATCGATTCAGACAGCGTGCGACAGTTCCTCGCGGTGCGTGTTAGTCGCACTATGCCATACTCGGCGTCGTTGGGGCCCTGGTGGTTTAGGCAGTAGGCAGTTTTAGAATAGCGTACGCAAAAATCTACTTCAGAATTTCTCGCCACTTACATGCGTCATAGGCTAACCTCTTGGGTACGCACGTTAAATAACCAAAATAGCGTATCATAAGCAATGAACGCTAACCATGCGTACGCTATTCTAAAACTCTCAAGTGTTGGTTTCATGGCAGTCTGAACCCTCCTTAGCCTACAGGGTGGATAAACTTCCTCTTGCAGGTGGCAGACCCTCTGCCTAAGCATGTTGTCTTTATCTCCTCAATCCTCACCTACACTGCTGGACTAATTGGATCCAGTCAGCGATTTAGGTACATACATACATACATACATACATACATACATACATACATACATACATACATACATACATACATACATACATACATACATACATACATACATACATACATACATACATACATACATACATACATACATACATACATACATACATACATACATACATACATACATACATACATACATACATACATACATACATACATACATACATACATACATACATACATACATACATACATACATACATACATACATACATACATACATACATACATACATACATACATACATACATACGTATGTATGTATGTATGTATGTGTATGTATATTTTTATACTTCTGTATTTGGATACACTACCGTACCACACCGGCAGACGCACTTGCTCTATTGCATGAGGACTGGGCTGGAATGTTGCTGCAGTTCTATTTTTCTTTATTGTGTTACCGTTGTTTGAGTAATTGCAGAACCAAGTTTCAGTGCTGTGTATTTAAACATCGACTTTTTATCCGACACCCGCCCTGATGCCCATGCGCATGTCGTTCCTGCCACCAGATCCAAATCCGGCCGGTCTCCTTCGCACCCGGCGAAGTGATCGTGGAGCGAGGGGAGGAGAACCCGATTTTGCTCACTTACTCCGGAATCCTCAAAGTACGTGCACCCGTCTTCATTCTGCGACACCGAAATAAAATCCACCTTTGCGGTGAGGGAAGATTTCAAAAGTCAGAGATGGCGCCAGAACATAAGATACCGACTCGGGATTAAGCGAGCACCAGCTTGCCGTTGTACGTCATAAATTTTTCCATCTTCTTGTGCACAATTTATTTTTTTTTCTCGGTGCACATGGGCTACACCGAATTTTAAATGATTAAAGTACCGAAACTTATGAAGTTGTCGTCCGAGTAGCATATACTGCATCGATATTAGTGTAGTCGTGCTGCTGACGTACCAGTGCTTGGAGAAAACAATTGAAGTTCGCACCTAATTTCCTCTTTTTACTTTCAATTTATTACCACTAAATCAACGTACCAGAACCTCCTAGGGCATGGTTCTAGTCTATACTGTCTTATTTTATTCTTGGTGTCCTTATAATGGGAGCGTCAAGTAAAAGTACTGTGAAGTGCATCACCGGTACGAGGGTGGGGCCAGTTGGTTCATCAACATTATGACAGAACAGTGCAAGATACGGAACAGTGAAACACACAGGACACTACGCAGTCTATCAGCTCAGCTGCTGACAGACAGCGTTTGTTTCCTGTCCCCCATTTTGCGCTATTCTGCCATAATCGGCATCACTCTCGCAGATCGAAGGCGAGTTCGTGAACCCCCGCGACGGCTCGCTCCCGAACTCGGTGTCGCAGCTCTTCTTCTACAACGAGGGCTACTTCCTGGACTACGTGAGCGCGCCCGCCTGCCTCGGTGTGCTGGGGCTCGTCACCGACGAACCCTCCATCACACGCGTGGTCGCCGAGACGCAGATTTATGTGAGCACCAACGTGAATGGCAATTTCTTTTTAATTGAACGGTGGAGGGCATCCAGACTTTCATAGTGCCCTCTGGGGGGGGGGGGGGGGATGGCGAAACGTGCACTAAGTCGCTCAAGGCTTGAAACAGAGAAGCTGGATGATTCTAATGTCTAATCTGGCTGCTTTTAGGTTGTTGCTAGGCTTTAGCTAGGTGGATGCCAGGTTGTTTCCAGGCTGCTTCTAGGCTGTTGCTAAGGCTTTAGCTAGGTGATAATAGGTGGTTTCTGAGTTAATTCTAGGCTTGTATTGAAGAGTAACGGCTATTTGGGCTAGTTGGTTAAAGTGCACATTGAAAGGGCTTGCAGCGCAGGCACGGAAGCCTTTCTTTCAGCGCTTCCGTGCTTGCGCGGCAAACCCTTTCAATAATTCTAGATTGTTGCTAGGCTTTAGCTAGGTGATGCTAGGTTGCTTCTAGGCAGCTGCTAGGCTCTTAGCTATGTTGTTTTGTTGGTTGCTTCTAGGTCGTTGCGGGGCTTTAGATAGTCGTTAGGTTTTTCTAGGTTATTGGCTGTTTCGTTAGACTCCAGAATCGTCCGGCTTCGCTGTTTCAAGCCTTGCGCGAGTTAGGGATTTTTTTTTCTCTTTCTCTTTCGCTCTCTTTATTTCTCTCTATTTTCTATTTTTTCTTTCCTTCTATCTCTTTCACGTGTTTCACATGCTCTACTTCGCTGAGAAGAGTTTTCGTTTAACGCTCACGCCTGCTGCATTTGGTAGTGGGACCTGAGGATGTTTGGCACGACGGAGCACAAGCTATCGATAGCTTAAACAGCCTGTAAAGAGAATGAAGAGAGCACGTGCCAATTCATAATGATAATTTTTCGTACGCATTGTACACATCAAAGTTTTTACGGCCGGCTTAAACAGCTTCGTCGTTAAAAGAGAGTACTTTGACTGTTCTATGAGTTCTGACTTGTCACGTATATGACACTCTTTAGACACATGAACTCTCTTTGCATATTTTTTATACTCTAGTCGGAAAAGTCGCCGTGCACAAAAGAATGTTAGCGTGTGTCTTGAAAGAGACATGCTAATACGTGGCAAGTAAGCACTAAGCGAAAAGAGTACCACATATATATATATATATATATATATATATATATATATATATATATATATATATATATATATATATATATATATATATATATATATATATATATTTAGAGCTGCCGAGGACAAGGTGCATCTTCAAACATCACCTTTCAATAGTCTCAGATTTGTTCTATGCCGACCTGTCTGCTCGGCTCTGGCTGCGTCGATGCGCTTGCTCACCCAGGCTGTGCTTATGCAGGCGTACGTGGTACCAAGGGAGCGCGTCATGGAGGCAATAGAGATCTTCACCAGGCCTCCGAGCTTCCTGTACCAGATTTGGTCTTACATCGCCAGGATCATCGCCTTCATGGTTCTACAGGCGCACCCGAAATACCAGGTCGATATCCATGTTTACCTCACTATCGGCTTCGAAAGGCAGCTTTCGACTTCGTTAAGCAGTCCCTTTGTTTTTACAGTGTAGTTTGTACGTGCGAAAATTCCTCATCGTGAGGGCGTGAGTTACCCCGGCTTAGTCGTGCGCTCGTGTTTCTTGTAGCTGCGAAATATAGGCGCTTATAGAAGGAAATGCGACAAATGAAACGCAGCAATAACGGTTGTTTTAAAATTTTGCTCCTAAAAGCGAAGTTCGTCAGTTTGAGCCATCGGCTGTGCTGAGCCAACATTTCCTTGGTAATAACTGACGTCGAAATTTTAGCGTATCAATTATAAAACAACGTGAAAGAGGCTATACCCAACATATTCTTACAAGTTTCTCTTCTATGTGCTTGAAAGTGTTGCGGTGATATATGCGCTCGTAAGATTACCGCGTTTCCTATAGCGTTACCACCGTTGTTTCAGTGTGTACAAGCATCAGCACCGAAAGTACTTCATTTACACCATGGGCAGTATAACGATGTAGTGGTACGCCTGTAGTGGTGCGTGTGTATCTTTTGTGGAGCAATAAACTACGGCACGTGCTGCATCGATTGTCTCGCATTTCTTTCCGTCCCTTCCAGACGTGGCCCGTGGACAAGATCAGTCGGAGGCTGGAATCCTTCCTCTTGCCGGACCTGAAGCGCTGCTCCAAGTTCAACTTGAGCGCGGAGATAGAGGATGCCATCTTGATACAGGGCACTGCCCTCGATCCCGACACGCAATGTTCTTTCGTCGCTCCAATCTACCTGTCATCCCACAAACGATGAAGATTACCTTCCCGGTAACGTCCACAAGCTCGCTAACATCGGCCGTGGTAACTTAAGTGTTTATGTGTTGCACTATCTTGCCTGCGTGCTGCATTCCCTGCCCATGTTCATATATTCTTCTTGATTTCAACTAAGGTGTCCTTAACACCCGTTTGTTGCCTGACCCACTGTGCTCCCTTCTTGTCCCTTAAGGTTAACACCTATCATTTTCCTTTCCATTGCTCGCTGCGTCGTCCTCAATTTAAGCCTAACCCTCCATGTACGCGTAAGCCTCCAGGTTTCTGCTCCGTAGGTTAATACTGGTAAGATGCAGCTGTTATACACCTTCCTCTTGTGGGATAGTGGTAAACTACCATTCATGACTTGAGAATGCTTGCCGAATGTGGCCCACCCCATTCTTATTCTTCTAACTCACTGTCATGGCTTCGGCTCCACTGTGACTACCTGTCCTAAGTCGACGTATTCCTTTACAACTTTCCAGTGTCTCGCCACCTATTCGCAAAGCGCTGTTCTCTGCCGAGACTGTTGCACATTACTCTAGTTTTATGCATATTAATTTTTCAGACCTACTCTTCTGCTTTACCTGACCAATCCAGTAATCATGAGTTGTAAATTCATCCCCTGAGTTACTCGTCAATGTAATGTCATCAGCGAATCGCGGGTTACTAAGGTACTCTCCACAAACTCGTATCCCTAACTCTTCCCAGTATAGGGCTCTGAAAACCTCCATGTAGGCTCTCCATAAATAGCAGTAGGGGAGATCGTGCTTCCCTGCCTTACACTCTTCTTTATCGAAATTGGTCGCTTTCTTTATGGAGGACTATGGTGGCTGTGGAGCCGCTGTATCCAATATTTTTATGTATGGTTCGGTCGACGCTCTGTTTTCGCAGTGTCTGCATGACTGCTGATATCTCGACCGAATCAAATGCCTTCTCGTAAGGCTATATATCAAGGCTATATATTGGGGCTAGTTATATTCAGCATATTTCTCTAGCACCTGATTGATAGTGTGAATATGGTATATTTTCGAGTAGCCTGTACGATATCCTGCTTGGTCCTTTGGTTGCTGGAATCCGAATGTTGTCTTAATTCTATTAGCTATGGCCTTTGTATATAGCTTGTAGAGAACGGACAGTAAGCTGATCTGATTGTAAGTCTTAGGTAATGCAGCCAGGGCATTCCTATTTTTATTTTTTAATATTCTATTTTTTCATTTATTTTTCCGCCCAACTACCCTTTAATGTAATGTAAGTCTTTGACGTCCCCTTTCTTATAGATCAAAGGTGACGTTAGCTTTCTCCAGAGATTCTGGTACCCTCACCATCAAGAGACATTTCGTATACAGGGTAGCCACTTTTAACGCGATAGCGTTAAAGAGTTCCTTTTGCATTTTGCATAAATTCCGGCGTCGGCGTTGGCGTTGGTGTCGTTGGTTGTGAGCGAAAAATCATCTTGTCCGTGACCGAAAAATCGACAAAGATGCAAATAAAATAAATAATAAAAATTTGCGGGTCCGAGTGAGGATCAAACCCAGGCCGTCTGCGTGGCAAGCAGGTGTTCTACCACAGAGCCACAATATTTGTTGGAACGGCTTTGGAAAAAAACGCTATGTGAATGCCATGTAGTGGAAGTAGTCTCCTTAACGCATCATATATTGCGTGGCAGAAGCGTAGAATCGCGCCAGGCGACAAAAGATGTGAATTGAGCAACGAGTGCGTGTTTTAAAGGCCCACCCATTACAAAGCGCTCAGACATATTTAATCATCATCAGCAGCAGAAGCATCAACAATGTGAACAGCTGCGTAGGTTCGCGTGTTGGCCTACGGACACGTAGTGGGCCCTTCGCTGATTCGCAAAAAGAATAATTATGGTGTAGTGGGCACTGAACAACTGTGCTTGCAATACGCATTCAATGATACTTTGAAACGGCCCATGTTACGCGCACACTCGTTCGTTTCCTAACAGCACGGTTGAGGCATGCACCGAGAACCGAAGCAGGCTAGCAGTTTAGAAGGCGATGCGCATGAGTTCCCGATTACGCTATATGGCGATCTGCACTTGAAGGCGAAGCTCAAGCGACCTCCAATTTTTTTTTCTAACACAATCTGTCCAACGTCTTTCAACAGATCCCATGTTACCTGATCTTCACCAGCGGCTTTGCCTCTTTGCATTCCCTCCAAGGCTTTCTTTACTACCCCTGTCATTACTGGCGGGATGTCTTCACATCTATATCATAATTAATACAATATGCTTAAACAGTACAATCAACGTTCTCTACGCCTTCTTTGGCTTCATTATCGACTGGTTTTCATTAAGGTTTAAGACCTTGATACACATTTATGAACCCCAGGGGGTAAAAGTTAATCCGTAGGCTACCGGTACCGCTTGTCTCCTTGCAATTTTGTGGTTCTAGCCCTTCGAATTCCAGAATTTAGTCTCTTTACTCAAGTTCGTTGAAGTTTATGTCGGGTAACGAAATTCGAGGTATCTCCTTGTAGGTTTTGCCCACCGTGCGAGCAGTGACTGTGGCATTTAAAGCAATTACAGGATTCCTGCTTATCCTGCTTATGGTGCCAATGTATTATCATGTTTTCTACTTCTGTGCGGAACTTCAGCTTTTGATTGATTGATTGATTGATTGATTGATTGATTGATTGATTGATTGATTGATTGATTGATTGATTGATTGATTGATTGATTGATTGATTGATTGATTGATTGATTGATTGATTGATTGATTGATTTTGGCGTCCCAAAACAACACAGGTGCCATGGAATATGCCGTACAGTGATGATTGAGGATTAGCTTTTACCACTTGGGTTGTATACGAAGCATTTTTTTTTTGTTGTTGTTGTCATCGTTGTTGTTGTTGCTGCTGTTGCTGCTGCTTGGCTTGGCTTGGCTTGGCTTGGCTTCGCTTGGACTGCGTCTGTTTCGCTACCTAAGAAACTGTTCGGTTTCGTCCTAACAGTTTTACCAGGAACGGATACGCCCGGTGTTACTGATAATCGCCAGTAAGGACTACAAGCTTCCACCTGAAGTGGACTGGCTCCAGACCGAAGGAGACAACGAGAAGCAGAACGAATACGAGGAAGACTTCAGAATATTGAACAGTACTGCGGTAAGGTTCTATAAGCACTCGCTTTTTTACAGAAATAGAGCCGATCAGTGCCGCGTTTCGCACCTCTCACGGAGCATTTCTGTTGTTTTTCAGGAACGGGGCGAGGACTTACCGGATAAGCTCGGGTCGCACCGTCAAAGTGTAGACTTATATTGAGAGATGGCGGCA
Organism: Rhipicephalus appendiculatus; assembly: GCA_030522465.1. Lineage (NCBI taxonomy): Eukaryota > Metazoa > Arthropoda > Arachnida > Ixodida > Ixodidae > Rhipicephalus > Rhipicephalus appendiculatus. The sequence goes on along the minus strand of JALIZH010006589.1, from coordinate 54,860 downwards.
AGACCTGTGACGAGACAACGAATTCGCTTAGCTGCAATGCCAAGCGTTCGTTTCTGGTTACTTCCGCGAGCCTGCTTCGTGATATTCGACAACGATATCGTGTATTTACGGGTCGAAAGAAGAGAGAAAATAATGCTATTCCGAATAAACGATATTCTTGGCGCCCGGCAAAAACGACGCTGATTTATTCTCAGGAAGAAGAGTCCTTCCCCTCTACGACCACCAGCGATGTCCCTGCCATGGTCATTTCGCCCATCCGGTATGCACACAGAATCATGTTGGACGTGTGTATAAGCAATGCATCAATATTAAGGCGAAAGCCTTAGATGCCTCATCAAACGGGAAAAGTGACCGTCAGCGGCGTCGGCGTCAACACCAAAAAATCGTGATTACGTCCCCCTACGACGTCAGATGTCACCAATTTTTTTTAATCATCATGACGTCACTGTCGTAATGACGACTCATTACATCATTACTTGGTCAAAGGTGGGCCTGATCGCAGAGTCAATGCAAAACCACGTGCGGTGCAAAAAGCCTTCAATCTCGGAGGCAGTGTAAAACAACGCTGGGTGCATAAAGGTTTCAGTAAGGAGGATCAATACAATTGAGTGAGAAAGAAAAAAGAAATATGGCTTTCGCCTGCAAGTCACCTACAGCAAGTGCACGAGGGTCCGTGCGACTTTTTCTTTCTTTTTTTTCCCCCGACAACGTGCTCATTTAAGGGTGTGGTTTTTTTTTAGTACACCAAACCTTTATCACGTGCGGGACGAGGCACATCGCGCTTTATGCGTGAAAGTTTTGTGTAAATGAATTGTACTGAAGATGTTGCTTCATTGTGCGGCAATAACAGTTAGGCGCTGTAAATTTGATCTGCCTGGTGCCCGTCTCACTCGTCTCTCACATGCTATTGGCAAACGGGCTCGTATAATCTTTTTGGCATCAGGGCACCTCATCATAAACATGCCGCGTCGCCATTGCCAGAATGGGAGGCAAAAAGAGAGATAGATGTTTATTTACAGAAAGGCAGAGAGGTTGGCCTGAGCGATAGAATGCTCTAGCCTGCTACTCTACAACCGGGGGAGGGGAAAGGGGAGGAAAAAGAGTAATGAAGATTGTTGGTTAGGGAGGTGAGTATACACAGTCCCGTCAAGCTGGCGCTATATGCTACAGCCGTACATCCAGTCTAGTGGCTTGTAGGAAGGCTGTGACCGCTCTTACGACCACAGTTGCCCTGTTGGCGTCAGACCAAGGGCCCAACACAACCTCGTCAGTTAATGGCTTATGATGAAATCGTTCAGTAGCGGAAACCAATTTCTGTTGGTCACGCGAATATGCTGGGCAGGTACAAAATATGTGCTCAAGTATTTCTGGCATCTGACGTTGATCATAATTGGGACCTGTGTCACTGTAGCCGCATAACCTCTTGTGACGGCCGCGCCAAGATGAATCTGGTGAATCGTACTTGCGATGGTTCGCATTAGCTTATAAGGCATGCGGAACCTTATTTCCAGGTCTCATTTGTGCAATCGCCGGTGTCGTCGCGCCGGTTTTGACCAGTGCTCAAGTGTGAAGCGGCGCATTACGCACTGAAACTTTCCAAATTGCTCCTCGGGATATGAACCGGTGCCATTGGCACCGGTTCAAACGCCGTGCACTCGCGGGCGGAAGTGGTCCCCTCTTCACGGGAATCCATAAGCGTCTCTCGCCGCCTGGCTCCTGGTAACGAGCCGCAGCTGGTCTTCCAGGGCGGGGCTGGACAGCAAGATCTTCCGTGGCTCTCTAAGGGGTGGGAGAGGGTGGGGGGAGCATGTATAGGGGTGGGATTAGGGTGGAATTGTGGCGGGTACTTCTAGCTGAAATTAGTCTCCTGTCATGTGATGGAGTGTTCCTGGTTCGTGGCACACGGAGGCATTCCTGCCCGAACAGGCTGGGGTGCTTTCTGTTAAGCAATCGGGGGTGCGGGAATGTTTGTCTATATGTTGTCTGTTGCTCCCTCATCAAATTCGGACGCGACTCCGGGAAGCATTGTCGCGCGTTGCGGTAAAACTCCACTGTGTCTTTTGTATGTGACAAGCGGCTGGCTCTTTTTATTCTCGGCCCCACATTCCGCAAGTGTGGCCCGGTGTAAGAGTGCTCGGGCCTGTTGGTGGGCGAACACGTTGCCCTCCATTGCGGAGTGGGCCGGAACCCAGATTAGTTCTATCGTTTCCCCTTTTGGGTGTTGCTTGTCTCTAAGCGTCTGAAGCACCAAACGAGACACCTAGCCAGACTGGAAGCTTCTGTACGCCTGTTGTGAGTCTGCAACCACTCTGGTTGTGCCAGGAATCGTTAGGTCCAGGGCGATTGCCAGCTCTTCGACTTCATCAATGTCACAAGTTTTCGCTGTCGCGCACGTGAGCAGTTTATCTTTGGTGGTCACTGTTGCGGTAGCCCAGCCTTTTTCTCGTGCTTTGGAGGCATCCGTGAAGATAATCCCCTTTTCTCCCCAGCCAGCATCCTGTTGTAAGCCTTTGCTCTGGCCTCCCGTCTGTCACTGTGATGGGCAGGATTCGTGCTCTTGAAGGTACGAGCTCTGCCTGTCGCGTTCCTGAAGCGCTCTGTGGTATTGCATGAGCACAGGCGTAGGCGAGCCTATTACCGGGGAGCGCACGCCTTGTCGTTTGTTTCGTCAAATGACGATGTTTTGAACCAGTGCATGTCGAGTACCAGTGTTCATTACGTGCTTGTTAATGCTATCTTTGCGCGGGAGTCACCATATGCTGTGTCCGGATGCATTTTAACAACTTCAGCTACCACGAGGATTAAGTCAAGACAATGCCTCCTCTTGGCGCTGGTCATGATATGGACGTTAGTCGTCGGAATGTAGTTGTGCCACTAGGCGTCAACGTGGGTGCATTCACGTCCACTTGTGATATATCTGCGAAACACCAATACACATTGTTCAAGCTTTCGTACATCAATGTACGTTTCGTGTTATACCGATTCCTATGACGGAGGGATGAACCACGTTTTTTTCAATTGCTGAAAGACCCGTCGCACTTGAATAAAATTGTGGGTGTTATGTGACCAAAAAAAAAAATCACAGCATATCCGCGGAGTGAATGATGATGAGTGGGCGAAGCTCCGGAGGTACATCATCAAAGACGTGATGGTGGTTGGTCGCATGTGGTCAAACGATGTGCATGTGAGACCATATCGCGATGCCATGTGTTGTATGGCATCGCGATCGTCATCGTCATCAGCGTCATCGTTATGACGCATAGTGGGTACATTCCATGTGGTGTGCCGTGATGGCAGCGTCAGTCGTCATCACACAGGGAGATACTGCTGGTTACGCAGGTGGCTACTACGTACTACAAACTACAAGGGACGCACGACCCACGGCAAAGACGTGATGGTGGTTGGTTGCATGTGGTCAAACGATGTGCATGTGAGACCATATCGCGATGCCGTGTTGTATGGCATCGCGATCGTCATCGTCATCACGGCACACCACATGGAATGGCAGCGTCATCGTCATCACGCAGGTGGCTACTACGTACTACAAACAAGGGACGCACGACCCACGGCATAAGGAGCTTCGCCCCTAAAACTAAGCCTCTGGAAATCTCAGTATTTTGCGATTGTTTCGATAGTAACTACATCGCTTTGTAAAAAAGCCTATAGCCTTGCGTGCTTGAAGGCTCACCGACCTACCTCGAGGAAGGCCTGTTCGGACATGTCGATTCTTTGGTGGCGTAAATGCAGGCACTGGCGATGGCGCTGCATTGATATGTGAACCACGCACAAACGCCTTCGCTGTAGTTCATGTCGCGGCTGGTTAAGGATCTCATTAGCACAATGGCGTAAAGCTGATAGGTTTAGCACCGCATTTGGCCCACCTCCGGAAAGGTAAGTTGCAGCAACTCTGTTCTGTCATTGTGTAAATCATTGCTGCAGACCAGAGCCTGCAATCATATGAGCGATGCAGAGTGATTACGTTTAAGCGAAAGCGCTCGCGCAGTTCCCCGTGAGCGCTTTTGTTTAAGTTTTTAACGCCTAAAGGGGCCCTGCAACACTTTTTGAACCTGGTCAGAAAACGCAGCCGATCGGTAGTCGAGGCTTTCAAGAACACGCAAGCCAAATATTATAGCGCAGCACGCGGCCTGGAATTTACAATAAATTCTCAAAGTCAGCAGAAAATCGCTTTCTCTTCTCTCGACAAATAATGCTACATGCTCAAAAATTATTGCGTCACAGGCCAAGTAAACGCCATTGGCAGATTTGAGCATGGCGCGCTCGGCAGTTACTGGGGCCGCCGCGGGGGGGCCGCTACGTGTCCGCGCGAGCGCGCGCGATGGCACTGAAAAGGTGTGCGTTGAAAAAAAAGTGCTCAAAGTCACGAGGCGCGCGTGACGTACCTTCTGCCCCGTGCCTTCCCTCCCTGCTTAGCTTCCAGCGGTTCCATCGGGACGAAAGAGAAGAGAGACAGCAATTGCAGCGTGCAACAAATCAATTCCGGTCGTACTGGACGGATTCTAAAAAGTTTTGCAGATGTCGATTCGTGAGGCAATAGGCTCCTGCAGTGAAGCCATTCCATGGCTACTTAGAGAAGTGTTGCAGGGCCCCTATAAGTTTTTAACGCAGCTGATCCGAGGCTCCAGTTTCATAAGGTTATACACTTGTTACAATGATGTACACGCATGCTGTACGTTTTCTTTATTTGGAGCGCACTAATAAAGAAGTGGTAGTTAGTAATAGTTAACCAGTGCCCTTACCATCCGCGAATTATGATTAGTGGCGAAGAACCAGAAAAGTATCATTCTAACAACTGCACTATCGACTTTCTTAGCGTCGCCTTTATTTTCTTAATGTGTCAAGCAGTTTAATAATTTCTAAAATAAATATCTTACCTGCATATACGAATGACAGAGACACCATGGGATTTTAAAAACATAGACCTGTTGCAGAAACATCTAGGAAAAACAACATTCTACGTATGCGATAATTGGTGCTGCCTCCTCTAATAACACGGGAAGCATTCTTATTTCGCAGCTCGCAACATCGGGCCTTCCCGTATGCCACGCGGTGGTACGCGGCAGCGAACGCGAACAACGCGAAAGCGTTCACTGAGTAGTGTTAGCAGCAACCACCGTCGTGGATGTGGCGGGCGGTGTGTCTATACGGAGCGCCCATACGCGCGGCGCATCGTCGGCGCCGCACGTGGCCAGGGCATGCACTTCCACCACGTAGCTGGTGGATGGTGTCAAGCTCCGCAACGTCAGGTGGGTGTCCGCAGTGATCTCCTCCCGCACGCCAGTTGCACCGGAAGAGTCCTGCTGGAGCACAGGGGCCCAGGACACCAGGAAGCCTTCACCGTCGTCACTGCCGCTACTGACGTTGCTAGTGGGAGCAGCGGCAGGGGCACATCCGGGGCTCGGGGTCCACGACACGAGGACCGAGCCGTCGTCCAGGAACGTGTAGGACACGTCGGGTGGTGATAAGGACGGGACCGCCTCCACTGCGGATGACACGACGGTTGTCGTACACGACACCACATTATCCGGTCTGAACGCTTAACGCGAACATTCTGGACGAGTTCTCAAGCATGCAACCGATCTGAAGTGCAATGACTGCCATAGGCACAACGAAAAAAAAATTAACTGACAGAGCTCCTTATGTATTCGTCTAAGACGACTAGACGGCGAAAGCCATCTTTTTCACAGTCGATATAGTGAGCCTGCTTTGGACGTCGTTTTCCACTGCATCCAGGAACGGAGGCATTAAAAGCATTCTGCCCATGACCTGGATTTGCACTTTCTTCATGATCGGTCCACCTCTGACCAAGCGACGGTGTCATGTCATGACTTCATAATTTCATCGCGAATCCTGACGATGCGTGATGTCATGACGACGTCATATAGTGATGTCATCACGTGATGATAATTTTTCGCATCACTCATGTTGACGCCGACACGTTGGGACTCTGACGCCGTTGACGCAACGGTCAATTTTTGCGTTTGATGACGCATCTAAGGCTTTCGCGTTATAAAATTCTAGTGCCGGTGTTCGGTTGCGTCATTCGGCGTCATTAATCCTTAGGTTGAACTGTGTAGGTGGCTGACCTCGGAAGAGTGCCCGAAGAAAGTTAGCGCGCTGTTACTTCAATTTCCCGCAACTGTTTTTTTTTTTTCGGCAAGACATAAATGTCACTAGCGTTTAGCTTACCATCAACACAATTTGGTGTATCGTTTTATGGTGCGTGTGATTGCATAGGCTAGGCGCCATTGAAAAGCGGAATCGAATCCTCACCGGGCTTCCCGGTCCTGAAGCGCTTTCTGAGCACCAGCGCCATGCCTTCGTAGCGGAAGAAGCGCAAGTCGTACGCCCGCCACGGCTCGAGTCCCTGCAGACGGTGTCGACGCGCGCTGCTGTTGAGCAGCACCTCGTGCGGGCACGCGTCCAGCTGCTCGGGCTCGCAGCACGTCAGCAGCACCTCTTCAATCAGTTCGTGACGCAACGTCCACGTCAGCACGGCCCACGTCAGGCCACTGCTCACGTTCACGTTCATGCCTGCGTCACAGGCGTTTTGCTCAGTGCGGTTCACATCGACAGACACGCTTTGTACGACAGCCACGCACACCAATCCTGCAGAGACGTCTAAAAAGGTTAAAGCTCATCTCCGGCACTTACTGGTATTCCAACTTTACAGAATGCGTGATGTAGTACGCAAGGGTTTCAAAAACGATAAACGTAGATTTAGAACAACAGCGTATTTTTTCCGTGGCCAAATCTTCTGGCTCTGGACAAACACCACAATACGAGCGATAATCGCCCATTAAAGCATTATTATAGGTAAAGCGTACCAATTATCATAATACTATAGGAATCGCGTTGAAAATACAAAATTGAAACTTAGCATTCCTTTGATAAGGACTAGTTTTGTAGTTTCTGTCCGAAATGTTGCTGCGAAATGCGCTGAACTTTCGCTTATTTGTAGAATCGAACTAACCTAAGACGCCAATCTACTTTTGTGACAGATTTTAGCGATCAATTACATTACAAAACTTGGCGTGTATTACCAAACATTCTATTTAGTTCACATACTTATTCACGCTAAATGGAACTCGGGCTATTAAAAAGCTTGCTATACCGATGGTGATGTGATCCCGTTCGGCTGCAAATCAAACCTTATCCAGACCGACTGCTGCTGCTTTGGCAGTTTTGATCAATTTTTGATTAGTCATAACTTAATCGATTGTTATCCATGCATTACGATCAAGCTCCTCAATTAAGATCCAAGGCGTAAGTTTGCGTTACTCTTTTACCAGGCACATTTTTAATTGTGTTAGGCTCGCTTCTGAGCAGCTTACCGGAAAATGTCACCGAAGCAGATACAGATTTGGTGTATCACGCACTAGTGATCATCATCAGTGACTATCACAATCTTTGATCCCAATCAGACTCGATTGTAATCGAAATCGCTCACATGACGCTTATATTGCTCATTATTCCGCAGCCGTCAATGAAACAATCGTTACATGCATGTTCTATTAGAAATTAGCATCATTAGCTTAACGCGACGTTATTATCGTTCAATCTGTACAAATCTATTCAACTGGCGTCATGACTGCAGTTAACTTTTAATAATATTCCGCTAAAAATTGAGCTTTAATTTCTGCTAGTTGCATTAACGATATCGTCTGCTGTTTCCTTGCAACATTTCCTGTCTGTATCCCCCCAAAGCAGGACACGTCGGGCTTACATGGCTTTCAGGAACCATTGCAAATACATAATAAATATACAATTATTTATCCTTTTTCTCGTCTAACATTCGCGCGTCCTCAGAATCACGCTATTTCAGAAAGCGTGTGCAGCGACTGAAAGGGTGCTTTGTTGCAGCAATGCAAAGCGAGAGGCAAAGCGCGCTTTACAAAAACCGATAGTAAGCGGTTATGCAAGTGGACCGTCTTTCCAAACGCTCAGGCAGCTTTTTCACAGAGCACACTGTGAACTTACTGGCGGCGCAGAAATGTATGGAAGCAGATGTCCTGTGTTTAAATTTAGTGCTGCGTTTTGCGACCGATAAGAGAAAGTTATTGCGGCGGCGGACACAGTGGACGGGATGTGCTTTCTTGCAGTAGTGGTGAACGGCAAAGCACGCTTTACAAGAGCATTCAGTAAATGTGAAAAAGGATTTATAAACAACCTCCTGGACACAGATGTGTGACTTAGGCTTTATTTATGACAATCCACGGCCGCATTCTGCATCCTAAAGCGGCAAAAATGGCGATAGAAGATAACGCAACGGGAAAGAATCCTGTCAACTACATAGCAATAAAGACCACTCCAGTGGCCACCATAATGGTGCAGCTAAAGCCACTGTCTGCACTTACTATGCCTTGAAAAGTAAGTGTGATGTTAGTGGGCATGGTGAAACGTGAAAAACAGGCACGTACAATTTGGCAAGCAAAATATTTCTGATCGTACTTGGAAACGGAGACGTGCAAACACGGCAAATACTTCACTTGATCTTCCTTTCCTAAATTTGCGTGCGAAATGTGTATTCTGTATACGAGCTCTAATTCTTTATTAGGAGTGTCACCACCTCCGGGTGAAAAAGTATATTTTACAAAGGACCCTGCCCAAAAACATCCTGTATAGTGTCCTGCGTTTCTGATTCTTTTTCTTTCACACGCAGCTCTTGCGTCAAATTTTCGCCTGTTTTTATTTCTTACAATGAACGCAATATGCTAACATTAAATGCTAGCATCGTGGAAATGCTTCATGTGTTTTCTCCTACTTGCTTATCCTCCCTGTATTCCCGCAGACAGAGTCGAACATTTCTACCTCTCGTTCACTGGCGACAACATGGCAACCACCTGAAATGCCTTTTCATGGAACGTAGATTTGTTCCTTATGTCACGTGATTTATACACATATAAACGTACTGGAATGACGAGGAACGTCAGGAGGCCAAAATCCAAGCAAGCGCAAGCTCGGGTCGCGTGGCTACCACTAACGCTGTGGCTTACTTTCTTGGCTGCTTCGTCATCGTCTCGCATTGTTCACTACATTTAGCCCTTTATACAAGCCACAATTCTTTCTCTTTTCTTAAAATAACCCCAACGTTTAAGTTTATACGGCAGTGTGTTACGGTTTGCATGGTAAAGGGCGTCACAAACCCTTTTATATCGTACGTTCTTTCTCTGAAATACACGAGCTCGCGGCGCATCATGTTGTGTACCACAATACATATACCGGTTTTGTTTGATTCTAGTAAATGGTAATTAAATGGGAAAAAGTAGCAAACACAAGCACCGCTCTTGTTTATTGGGTTTAAGGAGACAATATTTAAGGGCCAGTTAGAAACATAAAATTGCAGGTACCCCAACCACACCTGTTTTATTTCACCAGTCAAATTTTTTTGTTTGACACGACTTCCCCTGCATTCCTTTGTAATGCTGCGCGCGCGCATCGCCTTAAGTTTTTGTCGGCAAACTTTCTCGGCAGGTTTATCAATCTGCCGCTTGGCGCAGCGCTGACCGCTGTACTGAAATCTTTTTTGTGCAATAACTTCCTCGACTTCGTTGAGAAAGCGTTTTGTCCAATCTGATTGCGCGGTCGAAGCAAATGTAAGTACCGGCGATTATCTTAGAATGTGCTGGACAACGGTGTTATCGACTTACCCGAGAATTATGCTTCGGCAATCTACGACTGCGCTCGCCGCTACCATTGCGATTTGAGATATACTGCTTTCCCTGGGCTCCAGTCCACCGTATTTAATGAATAACCGTAAATTCTGGTTGTTTGAATCATAGCCGCCTCAACAACGTGTCAGTATTTAACAATATTCCAAAATATCGCGAATCCTGTTTTCTCTAATGTTAATTTAAACTAACATGCGTGGATGAGACCAGTTTCGCCAGCGATGGAACTAAAAATTTTGTTTAATGTTGCGAGCGTCAGTGTGACGGTCGCCTACAATGACCACCATTGTGGTGGTTAATGTAGGTAGTCTTTTTTATTATCACTTACAGAACATTAAAGGAAAGTGGATTCAAGTAAATGTACAGGGAAAGGAACCTTCTGAGTGTCACTACTCACCGGAGGAGTAGGAGATCCCGTAGGTGACGGCCTCCTCTCCGGCCAGGAAACTGCCAGACCAGAGGTTGTACGCGGCAACCTGTTTGAACATCGCGACGTCAATTTGAGCAAAACGCCGCTCGAAACTCACAACGAAATAACAGCTGAGGTTGTGTCAGGTGCGAAGTATACGAGCGCACCAAATCGCACTAGTTTTAAAGCAGAACAGCAGACAGAAGTAAATATAGATAAGAACATAACCGTAAGCTGGCGGGCGTTTTTCTTTTGCAAGTTCCACAAGTGAGCAGTTTGTGATGCGTATTTTTTTTTTCAATAAACATATATTTTCACTTTGCTCCTTCAGTTGATTAGTAAAACAATGAAAATAAACTTTAATCTCAGCCCCTCTGAGTATAGATCGCACCCTTAACCACCGTCTTTCTCTCTATTATCGAACTATATTTCACCAGCTCTCGATTCATTACTTCACGTTACTGCCGAAATTGCACTATTTTTCTTTAAGAACCCGGCAAATGACATGCGTCATATCGGGCGATCTCGAAGATAGACTGCTATTTCGCTGTTAAGTTTGCCCAACAGAGAAGTAGCAGTAGCTTCTTTTACCACTACTAGCTTTAAAAAAAAAAGCGCATATGACAATATACGTTTGCCGTACACCTGCGGTTATGTCTATATCCAAGTTTCTTTTTAACAGCGAAGCTGTTCTTAGTCGACCCTTTGTCGTGCGTGGCGTAGATCAGCTCGCGTGGTCTCGAGGTGAGGGTGAGGCTCGGAGGAGAGGATGACCCAATGGGAGGCGCACTTGGAATGATGACCGTCAGGATGGGGTGTTGGTCAAGGTCGGCAGAAAGCGCGTTAGAACGCAGCCGTTTTCCTAGTGTGTATAGGTGTGTCAGAACGCAGCTGTTCGCTATACTAACCCTTCTAGTACACTCTAGCTATACCAACGCGTCCTCTATTTTTTCGAATGCAGGCCAATTGCGCCGGATCAGGCCGTTCACCACCCTCTCCTCTCGACCTTTCCTACTCTCCCCCCGTCGGGTTGCCTTCTTTCCCGTCGGCGACAGCTTTGCTTTACATTTGAGTACCCTTTAGGTAGTGCCTCACGACGGATATCAGCGGAAGGACTTGTTCTTCTGCTTGTGCTTCTGCTGCGGATATCAGACTAGGTATTTTTTTAGGAGCGAAGCTCCATAGGCCCGCACCCCGCCGGCGCCGTCGCCGCCGTCGAAGCTCCCCGCCGCATCAGTGCTCGCACACCTCCCCACCTGTCTCCCTCTTTCTTCGTCTCTGCCCTCTCCCATCAAACCGGCGAACGCGCGTTCCCGCCACCGAGCGCAGCAGACGCTCTCCGCGGGTGCGCTGCAAAAAAGGCGCGCGGCGCAAAAAAACACTTCGCGTTAAAAAGCAGCCAGTGTTCTCCCTGTTCCACACACACAATCTGCAGCCATGGACTACTACAGTTTCCTACGTGCTCCCATCTATTCATTCCTCCAACAGTACAGCCACTGCGGGTTCAACCGTTTCTGCGAGTACTGCAAGTACGATTAACAAAACACGTTGCGGGGCTAGTTGGTGATACATTCTTACTCCAACTATTTTTATTGAAACAACCGCATAGCATTTTATAGCAATAAAAGACAAGGAACGCATGCGCATTCATGAGGAACAGTCGGTGGGGTGGGATTGGTGCAAGCTATCACTTTTTGTTTAGTACCTCAAATTCACTAGCACGCAATGATACAGATGTGGTGCTGACACAGCGCCCGTCCTGTCATGTTCTTTTCTTCTTGTCCTCGTCTAATGTAGCGCTACAATTTTTAAATAAGAACTGCAAGTACGACCTACCCGATGTGGACACCTTCAGCGAACGCTACTTTCGCAAGATCATTGGCATCGACCGAGACACCGAAATGACAATCTGCCTCGCATCATTCGAATGGTTAAACAGTTTCAAAACGTACATAGTCGTTTGCGTCTCATTTCTAAGGAGCTTCGCTCATCGGTTGTATTCGTACACGGATCAACTGCTAGTTTTTTGTTCAATAGTGCTCATATCCGTGGAGCGGCGTCTTGCATCCCTCACGATCACTATGTTGGCTCGCACGCTGGCTCTCTGAGAGACGTGGTGTTCTCTTGGGTGTTCTGACATGGCGCGTCTCCGTTTGTGGCTTTATGTGGCAAACAAAAAAGGAAGGAGTACGACGGAACAAATCTGACAGACGCATGATATAGGAGAGGGACGGCGCGTCTACCGCATCTCCACGGGAACACGATCACACGCTCGCGTGACGCAAGCAGTCGTACCTAAAGCTCCTGAATATGCCTGAATACAAGGGCTTTAGTCGTATCCTTTATGTGGCGCCGCACCACTATTACTCCTTGCCCTGACCCATGCCCTGACCTAAAGCGAACCAGCGGCTCCTATCGAGGAGCGAACGTTTGCACTGGCACTGAAAAAAATAGCGGAGGCGTTGGCTATACTCGCGGACAACTAATCTTGGCAATGAAGGGAAATGTACGGGGGGACAATTAGCTTTTGTTCATGTGCTCCTACGCGAAGCCGTTCTCTTTAGCACGCGTTTCGCACCGCTGCACCGCTGAGGGAAGTGATGGCTCCGCGCTATCTGCTTCTCATGTTGACGCAGACGCCGCTTAGCGTTCGAGGTACACGTAAAAGGCGTGACTTCCTCGCGCTCGCAAAAACTTAAAGTGACAACGTATAAAGTCATCAAATTCAAATATCTCACTAATGTGAGATAGTGTCCTGTATCAAAGAGCTACATGTAGAAAATGAAGGAGTACTTTTTACACCTAACGCAGAAAATACGGGCGCAATTGTGGGATTACATTCATTGACGGTACGATCCGCGCGATTTGGCCCTCTAGCCTTCGCTTCATTGCCAAAATAAGTTGCCCGCGAGTATAGGATTAGGCTCTGTCGGGAGTGGTGAGGCCGGCATGTCATGCACAGCAGCAGCGCTTGCTACGCTGCTTGCGTTCCAGCGCGGCCACGGCCACACTGGAACGCTACCGTAGCCTTCCAGCACGGTCGCGAATGAGCATACCGTCACCCCATAGCTTAACATGGAGTGTCAAAATGCTACAACAGAGAAATAATTAGAAAACACTTGCAAATTATCGAAAGACTTACACATACTTGCAAAAAACAAAGCAGGACAATAGCCTGACGACGGTAAGCATCAGCTTTGCTATTTCAACGGCTTTCACGAAGTGGAGCTGGCTAGATTTTTTTCGCTAGCGCGGATCAATAAGTGATTGTTAGTAAAAACGGCAAGGCAGTTACATAACCTTTACTCTTCCCCGGCATGTGGAACCATTCGTTTTATATTGCAACAATCAATTCCGTTGTTGCAGAAGCATTCGTTCACATAGCGGGCGCGTCGCTCTCGCGATTGCACGTACCTGCACGGTGTACGTGTTCAGCTCCTCGACATCGGCGATGACCAGTGAGCGCAGGTCTCTGGAGCCGAGGCGCAGCGACTCGCCGTCGCCGTAGAATGTGTGCCACTTCACCAGGTACCCGTCCACGGGACCCCGACCCAGCTCGGGTGGGGACCAGCGCAGCTCCAGCGCCGACGAGTTCAACGGGGACACCTGCACCTCCAGCGGAGCGCTGGGACCTACGGCGACCGCATTGATTGGACACGGCTGAAATCGGACTGCTACAGCCCATGACGTCAAGAACAAAATAATAATAATTGCTGGGGTTTAATGTTACAAAACTAATATATTATTATGAGAGACGCCACAGTGGAGGGCTTCGGAAATTTCGTCGACCGGTGGTTCTTTAACGAGCACCTAAGTCTAAGCTTCACAGCCGCTGGGGACTGAGGGCCGGGGGTTAATTGGTGTATTCAAGTGCGGAGGTGGTGGCCGAATACTGCACCAGGGTGGCCAATCCTTCTCTGGTGGGGGAGGGCATTACCGGCTGTGGTCACTGGTGAGGCCGCACCCCAGGCCTCTTTACGCAATTCCATCATCACGCAGATTTTGTTTAATCCTGTGGGGAATTGTCCGGGCACCGAGATTCGAACCAGGTACCTCTTACATGCGAGGCTGATTCTCTACCACTACGCCATCGCTGCATGATGATTAAGTCTAAGCACACGGGCCTCTTTAGAATTTCGCCTCCATCGAAATGCGGCCGCCGCGGCCGGGATTTGATCCTGCGACCTTCGTATCAGCCGCATCCCGAACAAACGCGAGTTTACGGGAAAGCAAGAGATGCAGTCATTTTCACTTTGACTGGCACGTTTGGATTGAGTTCGGCGGCGCAGTTCACTATATATGAATTGTGACTCACATTTCGACACTCCTTCTAATCTGACAGAAAGCTCTGGCTAGAATAAACTTGGGACGTTGACCATCGAGTTTAAATGCCAACCGTCGAATGTCGGGGATTGAAATGGGTTTTCCCAAACTCAGCACACTTTTCTCATATTTCGCGGCTAAGCCCATCGCGTAGTCCGAACAAGATAAAAGCGCGAGCGCTTTAGTAACCAACAACAGCCGTGCGCAGATTATAATATACATCCTCTTCAACCACAACGCATCCCGGCACGTCGGAATTTATACACGTGGAATCCAAGATTCCAGCCTTATCGTTGGTGCGCGTTATATAGTTGCAGAATAAACTCGGGAATGTACGATGTTCCGGCGAGGCGCGCGCAAGGCGGGGATTACACGTGAAGCGGGTCGGACACGTGAAAACAGAAAAAGAAGCGCGCGAGGCAATGTGTGCAAGCTCACGTCCGGGTGGTGAGCGGTAGACGGTGTAGAAGAGGAGCGCGTCCGACGGGTCGGTCACTTCGACGCTGGCCATCGTCCAGGGCTGGCCGTTGGCTATCACCTTGCGACTGTCGTGCACGAAGAACTTCTCGCAGCTGCCGGCCTGGATACCTTCAGCCAGGCAGTGCTTGACAGTGAACACGCCCGTCACGATACCCCCCCTGCTCGACGCTAGTCCAAGACAGCGACACCGCAGTCCACATGGAAACCACCAGCTGGAAGATGAGCCCTGTGAACCGAAAGGCCAGAGACGTGAACAATCAATTGAACCCACCCCCTCCTTCACTCCTCTACCTTTGTAAAACGCAGTGCCTTGTTAAGAGTTTAAACGTTGAACTACAAAGGCAAAATGTGGCAGTCACGCTGGTAGAGACGAAACTCTATTGGGACGAACTTTTGCCCTGAAAATTAACTCGTAGTACAAGCGATGCACTCTGTACACTAATAGTAGCGATCACAATAGTCGGCCATCCACCGCTGTGGTGTAACGGTTACGGTGCTCAGCTCCTGACCCGAATGTCGCGGGTTCAACCCCGACCGCCGCGGTAGCATTTCGATGGGGGGCGAAATGCTAGAGGCCCGCGCACTGTGCTATGTCAGTGCACGTTAAAGAACAGCGTGGAGGTGGTCGAAATTTCCGGAGCCCTCCACTACGGCGTCCGTCGTAATCATATCGTGGTTTTCGGGCGTTGAAACCCATTTACTATTATTATTACAATCTTCGGCCGTCATCGGCGGAACACGTCGTCTTTTGTACATCAATAATCGAACCTCCCGGTTTCATCACCGGTGGTTGCGTAAGCTCCCGAATAAACGTGACTATTCATGTCTTGCGCGTAATCTAAGCAGAACAATCTGAAACAATTGCGAAGTTTCCCAAACGTTGCGGCGTGGTATGCGGCGAGCGTTGCAAATAGGTTTTGTAGGGGAAAGCAGAATACAACAAAATAAAATTGGGGGGACCCCTAAGCTTCGCCTTTAAGAGTTGAACGCGATAGCGATATCCCGTCCCTACTGCGTACTTCAATCACTTAGTGCATACTATGTAATGGGTAGTATGCTTTGAACCAGGAGAAATTATGCGCGGCAAATGTGGGAAATGTTTTCGAACTTGCTATGCACCCACTACGTGGTGTTAAGGGAATACGCGCAGTAAGGTGTGTGCCGTTTGTAATGGGTGGCTGGCTTTAAACTATGGAATCGTTATGATAGTCACATATTCTGACGCCCGATGGCAATGTACGCTTGTACCACGCAATATTCCTGGGATATTACATGTTATATTGCGACGCCTATATAAAGGACGCTTGCGTTTGCGAAGCATGGAAGTTATTTTCACTGCATTTCCAAGCAGAGGAAGTTATTTTCACAGTATTCCCAAGCAGAGGCATGGCTGTGTGGTAGAACACCTGCTTGCCACGCAGACGACCCGGGTTCGATCCTCTCTCGGACCCGAAAATTTTTATTTATTTTATTTGCATCTTTCTCGATTTTTCGGTCACGGACAAGATGATGATTTTTCGGTCACGGACAAGATGATAATTTTTCGCTCACAACCAACGACGCCGACGCCGGAATTTCTGCGAAACGAGCTCTTCAACGCTATCGCGTTAAAAGAAATAAACGCGCGTGGCAGTATCAACACACAGCATTCCCGACATAATGAGAGCTTCTGACGTCTGCACAATATTTTGTTCGAGTTTCCTAATTTTGTAAGATTTCATGCATAAAACACTGATGTAAGTTTACACAGGCATTGGTTCCATACAGCGTTACACCCTCACCCTTGGGAGGCGTAAATACGATGGCCTCTGCGTGCGGTCCTTCCAGAGGTGTGTCCTCGAGCACGTTCTTGGCGCGCACGCGGAACGTGTAGTTCGTGGACGGCCGTACGTCGTCCAAGAGCACGTGTCGCGTCTTCCCGGCCGTCTCGAGTGCCTCGCACGACGTTGTCGTGCACCAGGACACGTCGTACGCCTGCAGGGGTCCCCGAGGTGCCTTGGGAGCCGTCCAGGACAGCAGCGCTTTGCCCCCCACCCACTCGGTCCACGTGCAGAAGCATCGGCTCACTGGGTGCTGCGCAGTGAGAGAGGCAAGGCTCAGTCGAACACGATGGTTAAACCGGAGAGAAAAGGTTTATTTAAACAATGTGCCGATTTCACAACACAATGGAAAGAACAATATTTCCTTCGAGCACGTGCTAGAGAACCACAAAAAAAAAAAACACGCATATCCACGGAGTGAATGATGATGAGTGGGCGAAGCTCCGGAGGTTCATCGGTAAAAACCGTGAATCTTTTGGGAATCTTGTCCAGTACATCATCAAAGACGTGACAAACACTGTGTGTATATATTAAGAAATTTTATTTATTCGTGAGCCGTGATTTTCCGTTTTCGTACTGGTTTTTCCCGTTTTCGTTTTCGACGGCTTTATGGTCAGTGAAGTGGAGGGATAGGGGTAACATGCAACCCGGAACCCACATCCAACCCACATGCAACCCACAACCATCCTCGGATGGTTGTGGGTTATGTGGGTCGATCACTAGATGGCACCGCAGCGCCATCTAGTGATCATTCTGAGACCTAGAGGTGGCTACTACGACGACAACGACGACGACGCGGGACTAGCCTACGCCTTAAGGAGCTTCGCCCCTAAAAAAATTGTCACAATTGGGGGGTTAAATTCAGAACTCCTGATGTAGGAGACCGGTGTTCTGCTACTGAGATACAGTAGCTGATGAAAGCGGCCGAACGTACATAAGTTTATTTTATTTTATTTATTTTCAAATACTGCAGCCCTATGCAGGGCTATTGCAGGAGTGGAGTACATTTTCATACACAAATACATTGTTAACAAGGTTGACATCACAGCAAAAACAAAAACAAACGATTTATCATAACAGTGCGTCTACAAAATCAGACGACAATTCACGAATACTACCCGGTAATTCATTCCACCTTTCAATAACTCTAGGAAAATAACTATTCTTAAAAATGTTCGTGTGCGCAAAGAAAGGCTTTAAGTTGAGGCTATGGTAATGTCTAGTTGAAAGAGTATTAGCATAGGAGATGTAATCGTCTGAAGAAAGCCGACAAGATGAGTGAAAAAATGAGTGTAATAGCTTCAAGGAATCGGTATCCCGTCTGGTGCATAAAAGAGGGAGTTGCAAGGAATTCATTGCTGATGGAAGGTGAAAAATTACGATCATAGCGATGGCAAATGAAACGAACTGCGCTCCTTTGTACAGATTCAGTTTTTGTGACGTCACATGTTTTATGCGGGTTCCAGACACATGAAGCATACTCTAGTATAGAACGTATAAGCGTTTTATACAACAGTAACTTAGTGCACTTCGGGGATTTAGATGACGTGCGATGCAGGTAACCTGATTTTTTCAGTGCTTTAGATGTAATGTGGTCAATATGCTGCGACCACTGCAAGTTCTGTGATAAGATAACCCCAAGGTATTTGTACTCTTGTGCCCGGGGGATTATTGTGTTGTCGGAAGTGTACACATGCTGCAACGGAAAATGGCTGTTTGTGAATGATACTACTACAGTTTTTTGAAAGTTTATGCGCATCTGCCAATGTCTACACCATGTGCAAAAACTGGTGAAGGAATCCTGAAGTAAGGTATGGTCACTAGGAGAGGAAATGCAGCAATGCACCGCTTGAGCCGCCAGCCGCTATACAGAAGTAACATTCACCTGCCATGTTGCTGCTGTAGCGGCTGATGCGGTGGCTGCTGTCCTGCTTCTCGGGTATGAAGTACTTATTTAGGACGTTTGGTGTCGGTCTGTATACAGGCTTCGGCGCACTTTAATTGCTTTTAATCACTCCAATGGTCCACTTACTGCAGCTAGGCGCGTCCATGCATTCTATACACCTTCTGCCGATGTCACTTCTTCCCTATAGTTATAGGCGTCGTGACGCCTTCACTGTCGCATTTCGGTTACAGAGACATTTCATTTAATGCCAACTAGTGTAGCACTCACCAGGTGAGGCCAAATGGGCGTTAACGTGGGCGCCTGTTTTATTGATGCGCCCTGCAGTGATGCTTACGGCTTCAAGCTCATCCACATGGTGCTCGGCAAGTTCATGACTCCGCACGGGCTTTGCTACACATGCGTATGTCCTCGAACAGCTGCTCTCTTGGTGCCCAAAGAGCCGGAACACTGCGCAATGCGGGGCACGGCACACCCTCCGAACATCGCTTGTGGTGCAACAACGCCGACATAGCGGCGCTCGTCCTGCCACAACAACGAGCAGAGGCCTCCCACAATCCGTAATTGATGTGCGAGACCGTCCATCGCGAGGCCCGCTTCGAGTATGAGCTCATGCGGCTCGAAGGGCCCTTGTCCGTAACACTGCACCCACGCCCGCGTTCTCTCACTATTTCATTCAGCCTGCGACAAGGTGCCATATCTAAACCCCACCTTGACATCATGAACTTTCTACAGACGCAAGTGAATCTACGTAGTCGTATCCTGATTACATGGGTCGATTACAATGCAGCGGTGGTTCTTCACTACGTAATCCGTCAGGGCGAGTATCAACCGTCGTGTTGTCCTCAGCGTCCTTGAAATTTGACGGCGCAAACATGATTCATTCGATACGCCCCCACAGGCTTGGAAGCAAAACCAAACGAATAAATGGGCCTCCAAAACCGTCGACGCGGCATGACCACGCCTTCCCATTTTCGGAAAGTCATTCAGTAACACAAAATAAAAAAAATTAATTAGTGAGGTTTGAACTCACGACCCCTGGTTTACGAGACCAGTGCTCTACCACTGAGCTATAGGGGCCGATGGCAGCACACGACGAAAAGTAGCATCAAAGCGCAGCTGTCATTATTCGGAGAACAGACCGTTACCCCATTTTCGGAACGTCCTTCAGTGCTACACAAAATAAAAAAAAATTAATGCCGCCAGTGAGGTTTGAACTCACGACCCCTGGTTTACGAGACCAGTGCTCTACCACTGAGCTATAGCGGCCGATGACAGCGTACGACGAAAAGTAGCATCAAAGCGCAGCTGTCATTATTCGGAGAAAAGACCGTTACCCCATTTTCGGAACGTCCTTCAGTACCACACAAAATAAAAAAAAATCAATGCCGCCAGTGAGGTTTGAACTCACGACCCCTGGTTTACGAGACCAGTGCTCTACCACTGAGCTATAGCGGCCGATGACAGCGTACGACGAAAAGTAGCATCAAAGCGCAGCTGTCATTATTCGGAGAAAAGACCGTTACCCCATTTTCGGAACGTCCTTCAGTACCACACAAAATAAAAAAAAAATTAATGCCGCCAGTGAGGTTTGAACTCACGACCCCTGGTTTACGAGACCAGTGCTCTACCACTGAGCTATAGCGGCCGATGACAGCGTACGACGAAAAGTAGCATCAAAGCGCAGCTGTCATTATTCGGAGAAAAAGACCGTTACCCCATTTTCGGAACGTCCTTCAGTACCACACAAAATAAAAAAAAATTAATGCCGCCAGTGAGGTTTGAACTCACGACCCCTGGTTTACGAGACCAGTGCTCTACCACTGAGCTATAGCGGCCGATGACAGCGTACGACGAAAAAGTAGCATCAAAGCGCAGCTGTCATTATTCGGAGAAAAGACCGTTACCCCATTTTCGGAACGTCCTTCAGTACCACACAAAATAAAAAAAATGATGCCGCCAGTGAGGTTTGAACTCACGACCCCTGGTTTACGAGACCAGTGCTCTACCACTGAGCTACAGCGGCCGATGACAGCGTACGACGAAAAGTAGCATCAAAGCGCAGCTGTCATTATTCGGAGAAAAGACCGTTACCCCATTTTCGGAACGTCCTTCAGTACCACACAAAATAAAAAAAAATTAATGCCGCCAGTGAGGTTTGAACTCACGACCCCTGGTTTACGAGACCAGTGCTCTACCACTGAGCTATAGCGGCCGATGACAGCGTACGACGAAAAGTAGCATCAAAGCGCAGCTGTCATTATTCGGAGAAAAGACCGTTACCCCATTTTCGGAACGTCCTTCAGTACCACACAAAATTAAAAAAAAATAGTGCCGCCAGTGAGGTTTGAACTCACGACCCCTGGTTTACGAGACCAGTGCTCTACCACTGAGCTATAGCGGCCGATGACAGCGTACGACGAAAAGTAGCATCAAAGCGCAGCTGTCATTATTCGGAGAAAAGACCGTTACCCCATTTTCGGAACGTCCTTCAGTACCACAGAAAATAAAAAAAATTAATGCCGCCAGTGAGGTTTGAACTCACGACCCCTGGTTTACGAGACCAGTGCTCTACCACTGAGCTATAGCGGCCGATGACAGCGTACGACGAAAAAGTAGCATCAAAGCGCAGCTGTCATTATTCGGAGAAAAGACCGTTACCCCATTTTCGGAACGTCCTTCAGTACCACACAAAATAAAAAAAACATTAATGCCGCCAGTGAGGTTTGAACTCACGACCCCTGGTTTACGAGACCAGTGCTCTACCACTGAGCTATAGCGGCCGATGACAGCGTACGACGAAAAGTAGCATCAAAGCGCAGCTGTCATTATTCGGAGAAAAGACCGTTACCCCATTTTCGGAACGTCCTTCAGTACCACACAAAATTAAAAAAAAATTAGTGCCGCCAGTGAGGTTTGAACTCACGACCCCTGGTTTACGAGACCAGTGCTCTACCACTGAGCTATAGCGGCCGATGACAGCGTACGACGAAAAGTAGCATCAAAGCGCAGCTGTCATTATTCGGAGAAAAGACCGTTACCCCATTTTCGGAACGTCCTTCAGTACCACACAAAATAAAAAAAACATTAATGCCGCCAGTGAGGTTTGAACTCACGACCCCTGGTTTACGAGACCAGTGCTCTACCACTGAGCTATAGCGGCCGATGACAGCGTACGACGAAAAGTAGCATCAAAGCGCAGCTGTCATTATTCGGAGAAAAGACCGTTACCCCATTTTCGGAACGTCCTTCAGTACCACACAAAATAAAAAAAAACATTAATGCCGCCAGTCAGGTTTGAACTCACGACCCCTGGTTTACGAGACCAGTGCTCTACCACTGAGCTATAGCGGCCGATGACAGCGTACGACGAAAAGTAGCATCAAAGCGCAGCTGTCATTATTCGGAGAAAAGACCGTTACCCCATTTTCGGAACGTCCTTCAGTACCACACAAAATAAAAAAAAAACATTAATGCCGCCAGTCAGGTTTGAACTCACACCCCTGGTTTACGAGACCAGTGCTCTACCACTGAGCTATAGCGGCCGTGATGACAGCGTACGACGAAAAGTAGCATCAAAGCGCAGCTGTCATTATTCGGAGAAAAGACCGTTACCGCATTTTCGGAACGTCCTTCAGTACCACACAAAAAAAAATAATGCCGCCAGTCAGGTTTGAACTCACGACCCCTGGTTTACGAGACCAGTGCTCTACCACTGAGCTATAGAGGCTTTTTTTTATTTATTTATTGCCAGTTTCAGTATACACACATCGACAAAGGCTATAACATTACAACAATGTGTGAAAGGTTAAAAACGTTCTCTTGTCTTAGAGAACGTAGTACTAAAAATAGCGCTGTCTTAACAACAATTCCACCTGTGACAACCATTCTGGCACGTGTGTGTGAGACTTCTGTTCTTCAACATATCTGTGAAGACTTTCCTTGAAGTATTGATTTGCCGCTCTAGCATCAGCATCTACACTTCGCACTGCCATCCGGCATCTCCACACACTGTGTAGTACAAGGATCATAATTAAATCATATGGCGCACCATCCTCGCTGTCTATGGCCAAATACCTGATTCCTTGAGGGTGCAGGGGGAAAATTTTTTTTAAGTGTCATCTGCAAAATATCCCACATGAACACTGCATCCCAACATTCTAGGAACACATGGTCAATTGTTTCGTCTCGTTTACATATGTCACACTGTACACCCCAGGGAAGAAAAAAACCTCTTTCGGCCATCTAGCTCTTCACTGTCAGCGTGCCAGTGTGCAAGCGAAAGAAGAAAGTTTTAACACCTGGTGGTACGGGCATCCTTTTTACTCGCTTAAGCACATCTTTTCCCTTGGTTGTATTATACTGAGTTCTATAGAGTGGCATAGGTAATACCATTTCACACAGGTCTCTGTACAACTTTTTCCTATTTACATTACTTAAACAGTTCATCGAAAATCGAGAAAACAAAAAGTGTGCTGACATAACTTCTTTTAGGTAACCGCGTATGGTTCCGTGGATTTGCTCAGTTGAAACAAGGAATTCAGGTAACGCCTGACTTAACCGCAGCTGGCACACTGCCCGCAGGAAGGGATGTTCTACATCCCTTAAGAACATAAATCGATTGACTATTTGTCGCAAATACAAATGGCTTAAACCAAGCCCACCATCACGGACTCGCATAAACAAATTTGTTCTGCTAGTTCGCTCCCAGGTGGAGCCCCAAATAAACACTGCGAATATGCGATGGAGCTTTTGGACATTAATTCTTGAACAGTGAATCACTTGCATGACGTACCACAATTTACTTATGAAAAAAGTCACAGTTTCACCGCAAGGGTGAAGCAATGAATGCGATAGCAACAAATTGTAATGTTATACGAAGTGAGGCTGGCAGCTAACTCTTTTGGATCCGATCTCACGCAACTCTAGAAAACGCTGCTTTAAGAGCGTACGGCCGCTCCAGGGACACTGCTCACCACATTCTCTTCGCGTTGAGAGCGCAGCACGTAGAAGGGTACACCGGCCCCCCCGTTGTCGGCCGCCGAGAAGGGGAGATAACGCGCGCGCCCGTGACGACCGCGCTCGTAAAATCGAAGGTCGCTCGAAAGACCCCCCCCCCCCTCGCGTCTTTTCACGCTCACGAACGACGGGCGGGGCCGGTTATATATATACATATATATACGGGGGGATGACGGCGGCGGACGAAGACGGCGGCGACGCCGACGGCAAAAACCAGCCGAGAGTGTCCATATAATTGCTATCGCAATAAAATAAGTTGCATACTGTAGCTTTAGCGAAGACTGACAGGTTCCAACCTTTCCAGTTATTGGCTTTTTCTCACAGTTTATCAGCTTCCTCATGCCAGTGTGGTTCACTGTCAATGTAATTGCCCAGGGGTACTCCCAAATACCTAACGGGAGTGGTAACAAAGCTCAAGTTGACGAAAGTGTCTGGGGTAGACGGCCAATCGCCGTGCCAGAATCCGAGACTCTTTCCCCAGTTCACGGCACTTCCACTGGCAGTACAAAAGGTCTTGACCGTTTTAGCAACTTGCAGGATACTGTCGTAGTCTGTACAAAAAGCGGCAATGTCATCGGCGTATGCCAGCAAACGCACTTCTACTTGTTGTAATTTAAAGCCCCTTATCTGCTCGCTCTTTAAAATGCATTGGCAAAATGATTCTACATACAGACCAAAAAGTAGTGCTGAAAGAGGGCACCCTTGTCGCAGAGATCGTCGCACTGGTATACGCTCACTGACCACTTTATTGACTATTAACTGGGTAGTGCACGACCTATACGCCATAGCTACTCCATCTCTAATAACATGGCCTACATTTACATGGTCTAGCACATACAAAAGAACGTCAAGGGGAACCCTATCAAACGCTTTCTCGAAATCTATTTGTAGCATAGCTACTCCAGCACCCGTCACATCACAGCATTCCAAAATAGAACGGGCGACGCCTGTATTTGTATTAATCGAGCGTCCTTTTATGCCACATGTCTGGTGTGGCCCTACTATCTGTGTGATTACAGCTTGCAGTCTTTGAGCTAAAACTTTCATGAAAATTTTATAATCACTATTAGTTAAGCTGATAGGGCGGTAAGCGGCTACGTTACGCAATTTTAGTGGATCGTCAGTTTTAGGTACTAATATCGTGTGCGCTGTAGTGAAAGACGGGGGGTAGAAACTTTGTATTGTAAGCTTCATTGTAAATATTCGTCAGAATCGGTGACAGTGTGTTCTTGAAGGCTTTATAAAAAAAGAGCACCAAGGCCATCCGGGCCGGGTGATTTCCCAGGCGTCATGTTCTCTATCGCACAGTTTACCTCGTCAACGGTGATAGGCTGCTCCAAAAGTTCTTTCGTCTCGTTATCCAGACGCGCCATCAATGCAAGGAACTCGCTTTTGAAAAGCTCGATGTCAACCACACTTCTAGCGAACAATACACCATAGTACTCCGAAAACGTTTTCACAATTTCGTCAGTTTCTTTGGTGATTGTGCCCTCGCGTTCTATTTCTACTATTTGGTTCTTTCGCGCATGCCACTTTTCCGCGCTCAACGCTCTTTTTGTCGGCGTTTCCGCGCTTATCAGCCTTTCAGCTCGTGCTCGAACCAAAGCACCGCGGTATCGCTCGGTATCGATAAATTCTAGCTTGCGCTTCAGCGTCTTGATCTCGTCGGTGAATTCGCCAGGTCTGCGAGCTTCTTGATTGATAAGTAGCTGCAGGTTCGAACGAAGTTTGTTTTCCTGAGCTCTTGCCTCCTTGGCGATGGCGCTAGATCGTTCCAGAGCTTTCATTTTAATCTGGTTTTTTAATGTTGAATTCCAATGGCAGATCGCGAGCGCCCGGCCGGATCTCGGAGGGAGCGCGTAGATCCGAGCGGGATTGCTCTCGTTAAATCTGCGATTGAAACGCGTGCACCTCGACGGGAGCAGTCGGTACACGGAAATCTTGCGAGGGGGCGTGAGAGGGCGCGAGGGGGGAAGGGGCGAAGCGTTTTACTGGTCGTCCATGGCTGCCCGCGACTGTAAACATCCGGCCTGACGGGATGAAATGCGGGCGCACAGAATACGTCACGCGAACTTCCGGCGAAATCCGCCGATTTCGGCGGAGCAAGAATTCTTGCTCCACGGAGCAATCCGTCATCTGCGGTTGCTCTCAATCTGCCATTGGAACGCACAATTCACGCTCCCAATCTGCCATTGGAATGTGATTGCTCCACTCAGAGCAGAAAAAGTTGATCTGAATCTGCCATTGGAATTCAACATAAGAATTCCCATCTTTCCCCCATGAGCAATTTACTGTCCATATTCAGTGTCTTAAGCATGGCAATTGCTTCCTTCACAAATACATCGTCACTGAGCAGTCTGCTATTCAATTTCCATAAATCCCAATTAAATCTATTTCGCGTTTCTGCCCGAGTAGCAATAGTAAACTTGACCAGGCAGTGATCACTGAAGCATACAGGCATAACATGGTATTGCTGACAAAATGGTAAAATATCCAGAGATACATATGCTCTGTCAAGTCGGGCATGACTTGATCCTTGGAAATGGGTAAATTGCACAGTTCGTGAACCCTCTAAACATTTCCCCTACATCTTCTATGCAGAAATCATTCACTATTCCTCGAAGAGCTTCGGTGCTTGCGTCATTAAAATTTCTTCTGCTAGTTTTATCTGCTGCAAAAAGCACACAGTTGAAATCACCGGTAAGGATTACTAGTTTTTCGCAATCACAGAATTGGCGCACATGCTCGAAAAAGGAGCGCCTTTCTTCTGCATTATTGGGTGCATATACACAGATAATACGCCACTGCTTATCCTCAAGAACAAAGTCGCATACAATCAGTCGCTCATTACTACAAATTATTGCCTGTCGAGATAAACACAAGCTACGGCGCAGCAGGAGGCAGCAGCCCGCCGATGTTCCTACAGCAAGACTAGTCACTGTATGATAGGCCGGCGTGAAACGCCGCACCATGTTCCCAGTCTCTGCTTCAGTATCTACTTTAGTCTCTTGTATCACTACAATGTCGAGGTCATTTTCGGTCACCAAACGGTACACCTGACACTGCTTCCTTTTTGACGCAAGACCTCGTACGTTAAGAGTCGCGATGCGTAGTGATTTAGAAACGAAGATCATTGCGATATCATAGAGAGGCTGGGAACGTGGTGTTTCACCTCAGAAAAAAAAAAGACATGCCAGGGCATTGTGCCATGGCGTCGTTAGCATTACGTCGGCGCAGGGGGCGGCGTTGCCGCCACAGATTTACTGGTGCCCAGGTTCGGTCGAGGTCGATAAGTGGGCCGCCGAATGGGGACCGTCTTGCTCGGGGGTTGTCCCTCACCGTCGGGGTTCGTTGTCACCTCGTCAGCGTCCTCATGGGCCCGCTTGGCTGACAGACTAGAAGTCGATGCCTCCGAAGTGTCCATGTCCGCGGGCTTGTCCCCGTCGGTGTCATTCGGAGTAGTGCCAAGGTCGTTGTTTTCACTGACCTTCACATCAGCGGTCTGCGTCAGCGATGGCCACTGCTCTGTAGGTGTCTTGCTCTTGTCTGCCGCGCCTACCGAGGTCGCCGCAGGAGACTTGACGGTGGGTGGGGCTTCACGTCCCGCTCCTGCCGCTGTTTCTTCCGCGTCCGCTTATCCCATGAAGTGCTCTGAAGTGTCATCGCCTTTCAGAGAGCCGGCGGCGCTTGCGTAAGTCTTCGCACATTGGGTCGCGTCATGCCCGTAGCGGTGGCAACTAGTGCAGAGCGGCTCCTGACACTGACTGCGGATATGCCCACTAGATTTGCAACGAAGGCAAAGTGGGGCCCTGCCCGGTACAACAATCAGTGCAGGTTCGCCGGCCACCTTGATTTGGTGGGGAATGTCGTCAATCTTGACTCCAGGCCCCAACTTCAAGGTCACAAGTCGGGTCGTTGAGCCCTTATCTGCGATGCCTTGTGCACGCCAACGTTCTCTAGAAACTTCACTGACCTTTCCTTACGGCAATAATGCGGTTCGCACGTCTTCATCAGGCACCCCGTGTAACAGCCAGTGAACTTTTGAAACGAACGCCACGGTCATTAGGGTCCACAATAAGGCACTTGCGGTCCTTCACCTTGACGTCCTTTGCA
Source organism: Rhipicephalus appendiculatus (assembly GCA_030522465.1). Taxonomy (NCBI): domain Eukaryota; kingdom Metazoa; phylum Arthropoda; class Arachnida; order Ixodida; family Ixodidae; genus Rhipicephalus; species Rhipicephalus appendiculatus. Next base: position 27,104 of record JALIZH010006589.1, on the reverse strand, counting down.
GCTAGCAGCTTCTCCGCAGCGGCAGCATCCTTCATGGTGATGGCCCAGACGTGATTCATCTGATACGCTCCCAGTGAGACAACGTCGGCGAGCACACCAAGATGAACCAACGTGTCCCTGAAATCCTCGACACGATAAGGCCTTGCACTTACGTCTGCGTGCATAAAAAGCGGTGTTCAGCACAATTTTTCCTGTGAATATGGTTCGGCAGGATAACCTGGTAATCTTCAACAGCATCAAAAGGCCTGTTTCCGCGGCCCGCTGGGGCCGCTGATACCGCTCCGACAGAGCCCATTCCAAAAGCGTCCGCTCGCTATCGCGGCCGGAAGTGGAATCCCCACTGCGCTATAGCGGCCGACGGCAGCGTACGACCAAAAGTAGCATTAAAGCACAGCTGTCATTATTCGGAGAACAAACCGTTACATCATTTTCGCAACGGCCTTCAGTACCACACAAAATAAAAAAAAATCAATGCCGCCAGTGAGGTTTGAACTCACGACCCCTGGTTTACGAGACCAGTGCTCTACCACTGAGCTATAGCGGCCGACGGCAGCGTACGACCAAAAGTAGCATTAAAGCACAGCTGTCATTATTCGGAGAACAAACCGTTACATCATTTTCGCAACGGCCTTCAGTACCACACAAAATAAAAAAAAATCAATGCCGCCAGTGAGGTTTGAACTCACGACCCCTGGTTTACGAGACCAGTGCTCTACCACTGAGCTATAGCGGCCGAGGACAGCGGCCGACCAAAAGATGCATCGAAAGCACAGCTGTCATTATTCGGAGAACAAACCGTTACATCATTTTCGCAACGGCCTTCAGTACCACACAAAATAAAAAAAAATCAATGCCGCCAGTGAGGTTTGAACTCACGACCCCTGGTTTACGAGACCAGTGCTCTACCACTGAGCTATAGCGGCCGACGGCAGCGTACGACCAAAAGTAGCATTAAAGCACAGCTGTCATTATTCGGAGAACAAACCGTTACATCATTTTCGCAACGGCCTTCAGTACCACACAAAATAAAAAAAAATCAATGCCGCCAGTGAGGTTTGAACTCACGACCCCTGGTTTACGAGACCAGTGCTCTACCACTGAGCTATAGCGGCCGATGGCAGTGGCCGACCAAAAGATGCATCGAAGCACAGCTGTCATTACTCGGTGAAAAAATCGTTACCTCATTTTCGGAATCCTTCAGTACCACACAAAATCTTTAAAAAAAATCAATGCCGCCAGTGAGGTTTGAACTCACGACCCCTGGTTTACGAGACCAGTGCTCTACCACTGAGCTATAGCGGCCGATGGACAGCGGCCGACCAAAAGATGCATCGAAGCACAGCTGTCATTACTCGCCGAAAAACCGTTACCTCATTTTCGGAACATCCTTCAGTACCACACAAAATTTTAAAAAAAATCAATGCCGCCAGTGAGGTTTGAACTCACGACCCCTGGTTTACGAGACCAGTGCTCTACCACTGAGCTATAGCGGCCGAGGACAGCGGCCGACCAAAAGATGCATCGAAGCACAGCTGTCATTACTCGGCGAAAAAATCGTTACCTCATTTTCGGAACATCCTTCAGTACCACACAAAATTTAAAAAAAATCAATGCCGCCAGTGAGGTTTGAACTCACGACCCCTGGTTTACGAGACCAGTGCTCTACCACTGAGCTATAGCGGCCGAGGACAGCGGCCGACCAAAAGATGCATCGAAGCACAGCTGTCATTACTCGGTGAAAAAATCGTTACCTCATTTTCGGAACATCCTTCAGTACCACACAAAATTTTAAAAAAATCAATGCCGCCAGTGAGGTTTGAACTCACGACCCCTGGTTTACGAGACCAGTGCTCTACCACTGAGCTATAGCGGCCGATGACAGCGGCCGACCAAAAGATGCATCGAAGCACAGCTGTCATTACTCGCCGAAAAAATCGTTACCTCATTTTCGGAACATCCTTCAGTACCACACAAAATTTAAAAAAAATCAATGCCGCCAGTGAGGTTTGAACTCACGACCCCTGGTTTACGAGACCAGTGCTCTACCACTGAGCTATAGCGGCCGATGACAGCGGCCGACCAAAAGATGCATCGAAGCACAGCTGTCATTACTCGCCGAAAAATCGTTACCTCATTTTCGGAACATCCTTCAGTACCACACAAAATTTAAAAAAAATACAATGCCGCCAGTGAGGTTTGAACTCACGACCCCTGGTTTACGAGACCAGTGCTCTACCACTGAGCTATAGCGGTTTTTTTTTTTTTTTTTTTTTTTTTTTTTTTTTTTTTTTTTTTTTTATTTATTGCCTGGCTTGGACAATGTACAGGGCAATCATTGCACACTCACAGAATACAAAGGATAGAATACAGATAGAGAATACAAAGGAACAAGCATTGCCATCAGTCCCATTTGGACTGATGTTGTCCGCTTAAAAATACTTAAGGGTTGCCAAAGGTTCAAACCTTGACAACCATTCTGGCACGATCTCCTGTATTTTACTACACTCAATGAATGCAGACATGCTTTTCCTGAAATAAATTACTGCTGGCTTAGCATCCGGGTCGAAGTGGTATCCGGCCATTCGCGCACGCCATATACAGTGGAGACCGGTTAACATGACTACATCAAATGGGACCCTATCATCATTCCTTACTGCGAGATACCTTATCCCGTGTGGATCCAATGGAAAATCTTTCTTTAGTGTCCTTTGCAAAATGTCCCAAAAATATACCCCTTCCCAACAGTGCAAAAAAACATGGTCTATTGTTTCTGGCTTCTTACATATCAAGCAGTGTGACCCCCATGGTGTAAAAAGGCCCCGTTCTTCTGTGAATGTCTTTACTGATAGTGTTCCTGTGTGTAATTTAAAGAAAAAAGTTTTCACCCCTGTAGGTACCTGCATCTTTTTCACCCGCTTCAGTACATTCTGTCCCGGTCTTCCACTGTATATGGCCCTGTACAATGGTACTGGCAAAACCATATCACATAAATCTCTGTACAATTCTTTTCTTCTAACACTTGATAGATAATCCCAAGAAAAACGAACAGATAAAAAATGTACACTGTCTACCACTTCCTTGAGATAGCCACGCAACGTCACGGGCCGGCTCTCAGTAGTGACAACCAGTTCCGATAAGGCACTACCTAACCTTCGTTGGCATACCGTACGCAAAAACGGATCACTGACGTCACGGAAAAACAAAAATCTATTTACTAATTGTCTCACAAATAGGTGCGCCAAACCGAGACCTCCGTCCTTCACGCGCCTGAACAAATTGGTCCGGCTGCACCTTTCCCATTCCGAGCCCCATATAAAAACTGCGAATACTCTGTGCAGCCTTTGCACGTTGATCCTTGAACAATGTAGCACCTGCATCACATACCAGAGCTTGGTGATAAAAAACATGTTGCACACAGTTGCCCTAGCAAAAAACAGACAGGTTCGTGCTTTTCCACCTGTCTGCTTTTTCCTTTGTCTCTTTTCTTTGACGCGACCAATAATCTTCGCTGCCTTCATAACATTCAAGGGGAACACCAAGGTACCTTGTCGGTGTTTCCGTCCAGTACAAGTTCGCAAAATGCTTCGGTTTTGAAGACCACCTTCCGTGCCAAAGCCCCAGAGATTTCCCCCAGTTAACGCGGCTCCCTGTGACGTTACAAAAATGTTTCACCACACTTATCGTTTCCTCTACACTTTCTCTGTTCGTACAACACACCGCAATGTCATCTGCATACGCCAGCAGCTTAACTTCAGCTGCCGCCAAGCTGAAGCCACGTATTTTATCGCTTTCATTTATCGTCAAACACATCGCTTCTATGTAAATACAAAACAAAAGTGGACTGAGGGGGCAGCCCTGACGCACAGAACGCATTACGTGAATGGGGGCCCCCAAAGACTTATTTACAACTAAACGTGTTGTGCAGTTCTGGTACGCCAAGGCCACTCCCTCCCTGATGATGGAACCAATATTAATATGATCTAAGATGACAAACAAAATATCATGCGCCACACAATCAAAAGCTTTCTCCAGGTCTATCTGGAGCACTGCAACGCGAAGTAACTCTTCGTCACAACACTCTAGCACGCACCGCATCTTGTGAATGTTTGAGCTAATAGCTCTGCCTTTAATTCCACAGGTTTGGTGCTCTCCAACAATTTCTTTAATGACACCTTGAAGTCGCGCTGCCAGAACCTTCATAAAAATCTTATAGTCAACATTGGTCAGCGATATGGGCCTATACGATGTCACCAGTTTAAGTTTTTCCACTTCGTCCGTTTTAGGAATTAATATCGTATGCGCTTTGCTAAAGGAAGGCGGCAGAGTTTTCCGTTCGTACGCCTCATTGAACAGCTCTGCTAACCCCGGGGACAGTTCTTTTTCTAAAAGTCTTATACCACGCAGCGGTTAGGCCATCGGGTCCCGGTGACTTTCCGGGGTTCACATGACCAATCGCGCGTTCCACTTCGCCTTCCGTTATTTTGCCTTCTAAAAGCTTTTTTGTGTCGTCGCTAAGCCGCGGCATGCGCTGAAGAAACTCTTCTTTAAAACCGTGCACATTCACTTCTCGAAATGAAAAAAGTGACTGATAATAAGCAAAAAAGGCCCGTCCAATGGTTTCATTGTCGCTCGCGAGAGTCCCGTTGCAATAGACCGTATCAATGTGGTTTCGGCGTCCTTGCGCTTTTTCGAGACCAAGCGCCCTTTTAGTGGGCGTCTCCCCCGCGACAAGATCATTTGCTCGAGCGCGAACCCAGGCGCCTTGATAACGCTCTTTGTCATAATGTTCTAACTTTTTCTTTGACACTGCGCACCTCGTCTTTACAAGTCCCAGGCTCCCGACTTTCGAGGGCTATCAGCTGCTGCAGTGTTTTCTTCAGACTTCTTTCTCTTATTTGCGCTTCGAATTTTAGCGAGCTCGATCTGTCCAGCGCTTTCATTTTCACCTTCTGCTTTAAACACTCCCATTTCTCTGCTACAGTTTCCGTTTTTTCCATAAGCACTTCATTAATGGTCTCGTGCACTGCTTCTAAAAAGGGTTCATCTTTTAATAACAACACGTTCAGTTTCCATAAATCCCAGTTAAATGTCTTACGCTGTTTCTTCATGCCTATGCGACACACAACCAAACAGTGATCTGAAAACGACACTGGCTCAACCGAAAAATTGTGACACATAGGCAAAATATCTAGGGATAGGTATATGCGGTCTAAACGCGCATGGCTATTGCCTTGAAATCGCGTGTACATCACTTCGCGATTTGCTACGACACATTCATACACATCATCCAAGTCATTTTCGTTTATTAATTTGCCTAGCACGTCACTGCTTTTGTCACGAACGCCAGTGCTATTGACTCTATCGCGAGCACTTAAAACACAGTTGAAATCCCCTAACAAAACAACCCTCTTATCACACTTTGTCCACTGAAACAGGTTAGAAAAAAAACTGAGCACGCTCTTCTACACCATTCGGTGCGTATATGCATATTACTCTGAATTCAGTGGCACAATAAAAGAAATCACAATAAACGATTCTACCTGACTGGCATGAAAGTACACTCTGAACATGAAGGCCTTGCAATTTTTTCACAAAAAGAACACAACCAGCGGACGTTCCAATCGCATGGCTTACGACCGCGTAATATCGGTCAGTGAAACGGCGCACCATGCTCCCGGTCTCCTCCTCTCCGTCTACCTTGGTTTCCTGGACGGCTAGGACGTCTATATCTTGGTCTGTAAGCAACCGCAAGGAGCTGACTTTGTCTACGCCTAGCCGCCAACCCTCTGACGTTAAGCGTAGCTATGCTCAGTGACGGAGTCAGTGCCATGGTGACTTATTCGCTAAAGGAGTAGGCCCGGAGCATGGCGCTTACCTTTCACGACCAGCCCTCGGCTAGCCGCCTCCAGGACCATCCTGCTTGCAGTCGTTCCTTTGTTTCGCCTTGTCCGCCGGTCTCTTGTCAGTTGGGATTTTGGGCTCGGGTCTCAGTGTCAACCGCCTTCCTTGAGGTGTCTTTGCAGGCGGCTCCTCGCTGTGGCCAGGCGACGTCTTGTCCGGTTCCGCGGTCTCGTCGCGCGTACGCTTCAGTGTGGCCGTGGTGACACACATCTCGTCCCCGCTTCCGGACGTATCTCCCCGGGGCTCTGCTGCCTCGTCCACCGATACTGGCACCGCTTCCTTCTGAACCCGTACCTGTTTAGCTGCTGGCGTTGTGGTGACAGGTACGGCTGCCAGCTGCGGGGCCTCCCCACGTTGCGTGTGTCCGTCGATGCCGACCCACCAGTTGTCGCAAGGACCACTGGGCTGCCAGCTCCTTCGGCGGCTTCCTCCGTCTCGGCCACGTCCATGACGTGCTCGGCCACCCCTTCGTTCTTCGCTGTTCCTGTTGCTGAGGCATACGTCCGAACACAGTCGGTTTCGACGTGCCCGAAGCGTTTACAACGGGAGCAACGGGGGACCTTGCACTCGCGGCGGACGTGCCCGGTGCCTTGGCAGCGCAAACACTGCATTGGCCGACCAGGCACCACCACCAAGGCCAGCTCACCGTCCACGCGAATCTGGTGTGGAAAGTCCTCAACCTTAAGGCCGCTCTTCAACTTCAGTAGCACTGTCCTGGTGGTCGAGCATTTGTCTGCCATGCCCGGGACGCGCCAACGTTCACGGCTAACTTCCACGACCTTACCAAAGGCTGCCAGTGAAGCACTCACATCTTCATCGCTCACGCCGTGCAGCAGCCAATGCAGCCGAAGCTTCACCTGCTGGTCCTGCGGGTCGACGACGACGCAACGCCGCCCCTTCACTTGGAGTTCCTTCATTGCAAGTAGGCGTTTCGTGGGTGCCGCATCGTTGAAGGTTACCGCCCACAAGTGGTTGATCTGATACGCTCCGAGGCTCACCACATCGGGCAACAGACCCGTCGGCGTCAGAGCATCTCGAAAATCTTCCACCTTGTAAGGCCTGGCTCTCACGTCCCCGTGTAAAAACACGGTGTTATTAACAAGTTTTCCTTTCGGTAGCTGAGGCAAAATAAACTGGTATTCCTTATCATCGTTGGTCCTGTTTCCGCGGCCCATGCTGGCCGCTATCGCCGCTCCCGCTGGAGCACATGATTCTACGACCCGCTCAGCTAGGCTGCCGGAAGCAGAATGACTGAGCTATAGCGGCCGATGACAGTGGCCGACCAAAAGATGCATCAAAGGCACAGCTGTCATTACTCGGCGAAAAAATCGTTACCTCATTTTCGGAACATCCTTCAGTACCACACAAAATTTTAAAAAAAATCAATGCCGCCAGTGAGGTTTGAACTCACGACCCCTGGTTTACGAGACCAGTGCTCTACCACTGAGCTATAGCGGCCGATGACAGTGGCCGACCAAAAGATGCATCAAAGCACAGCTGTCATTACTCGGCGAAAAAATCGTTACCTCATTTTCGGAACATCCTTCAGTACCACACAAAATTAAAAAAAAACAATGCCGCCAGTGAGGTTTGAACTCACGACCCCTGGTTTACGAGACCAGTGCTCTACCACTGAGCTATAGCGGCCGATGACAGTGGCCGACCAAAAGTAGTATCAAAGGACAGCTGTCATTACTCGGCCGAAAAAATCGTTACCTCATTTTCGGAACATCCTTCAGCACCACACAAAATTTAAAAAAAAAACCAATGCCGCCAGTGAGGTTTGAACTCACGACCCCTGGTTTACGAGACCAGTGCTCTACCACTGAGCTATAGCGGCCGATGACAGTGTACGACCAAAAGTAGTATCAAAGGACAGCTGCCATTACTCGGCGAAAAATCGTTACCTCATTTTCGGAACATCCTTCATCATCATCATCATCATCAGCCTGTCTACGCCCACTGCAGGGCAAAGGCCTCTCCCATGTTTCGCCAATCAACCCGGTCCTGTGCTTTCTGCTGCCACGTTATACCTGCAAACTTCTTAATCTCATCTACCCACCTAATTTTCTGTCTCCCCCCTCACGCGTTTGCCATCTCTTGGAATCCAGTCAGTTACCCTTAATGACCAGCGGTTATCCTGCCGACGTGCTACGTGCCCGGCCCATATCCATTTCTTCTTCTTGATTTCAACTATGATATCCTTAACCCCCCGTTTGTTCCCTGACCCACTCTGCTCTCTTCCTGTCTCTTAAGGTTACACCTATCATTTTCCTTACCATCGCTCGCTACGTCGTCCTCAGTTTAAGTTGAACCCTCTTTGTAAGTCTCCAGGTTTCTGCTCCGTAGGTAAGTACCGGTAAGATGCAGCTGTTATATACCTTCCTCTTGAGGGATAGTGGTAGACTACCATTCATGATTTGATAATGCTTGCCGAATGAATGATAATTTGACTAGTATCATTAAGGAGTGTGCAGTGAAAGTCGGGGGGTACAGTCGTTAGACAGGACACTGGTAAGCTCCCAAGAGACGAAAAACCTCATTAAGAAACGTCAAACCATAAAAGCCTCAAATGCAACAGACAAAATAGAGCTGGCGGAGCTTTCCAAGTTAATCAATAGGCGTAAAGTAGCCGACATAAGAAAGTATAATATGGAGAGAATTGAGCATGCTCTAAAGAACGGAAGAAGCCTCAAAGCTATGAAGACAAAACTGTGCATAGGCAAAAATTAGATGTATGCATTAAGGGACAAGGAAGGCAAGGTCACAAGCAATATGGATAGTATAGTTGAGGTAGCGGAAGAGTTCTACAGAGATCTGTACAGCAGCCGAGACAGTCAGGATGATAACGTAAGAAGCAATAATAGCCCAGAGGAATCTGACATCCCACCAGTATTGACAGGAGAAGTAAAGAAAGCCCTAAAGGGAATGCAAAGAGCCAAAGCCGCTGGTGAGGATCAGGTAACATCAGACCTGTTGAAAGACGGTGGAGAGATTATGTTAGAAAAACTGGCCACCCTGTATACGAAGTGTCTCTCGACAGGGAGGATACCAGATTCTTGGAAGAATGCCAACATCATCTTGATCCATAAGAAAGGGGACGTCAAGGACCTGAAAAATTACAGGCCCATCAGCTTACTGTCCGTTGTCTACAAGCTATTTACAAAAGTAATTGCTAACAGAATAATACGACATTAGAGTTCAATCAACCAAAGGACCAGGCAGGATTTCGTACAGGCTTCTCAACAACAGACCACATTCATACTATCAATCAGGTGATAGAGAAATGCGCGGAATACAACCAACCCCTATACATAGCCTTCATAGGTTACGAGAAGGCATTTGATTCGGTGGAGACATCAGCAGTCATGCAGGCACTGCGGAATCAGGGCATCGACGAAGCCTATATAAACATAATGGAAGAAATCTACAGCGGATCCACAGCCACTATAGTCCTCCATAAAGAAAGCGACAGAATCCCAATAAAGAAGGGCGTACGGCAGGGAGACACGATCTCTCCAATGCTATTCACCGCGTGTTTACAAGAGGTTTTCAGGGCCCTTGATTGGGAAGAGTTAGGGATAAGAGTTAATGGAGAGTATCTCAGTAACCTGCGATTCGCTGATGACATTGCATTGATGAGAACATCCTTCAGTACCACACAAAATTTAAAAAAAAAACAATGCCGCCAGTGAGGTTTGAACTCACGACCCCTGGTTTACGAGACCAGTGCTCTACCACTGAGCTATAGCGGCCGATGACAGCGTACGACCAAAAGTAGCATCAAAGGACAGCTGTCATTATTCGGTGAAAAATCGTTACCTCCTTTTCGGAACGCCTTGAGTACAACAAAATAAAAAATCAATTATTTAAAATAACAAATAAATTAATCTCGTTGAACAAGTGTTTCGAGTTGTCAATTAACTCGCAGTCGCACTGCTTATTGGTTTGCTTCCTGGTTAGCTCAATTGGTAGAGCGACCGGTCCGGAAAGGCTTTGGTCCCGGGTTCGATCTCCGGACCAGGATAAATTTTTGGCAACTATGACTGAGAAATCGTTATGTCTTTGTGGCCTTGTTCTACAAACGGGTGGTTGCAATTTCGCTCTCTAATTTTCTAAAACAATTCAGATCCGCTTTCTTAACCACGAGTATCGATAGGGTATGCGCTCACTGTCTGGCCTGGTCCTGAAACGAGCCTTGAAGAGAAGCGCCGACCTCGTCCCGACTGCTACGTCGTAAATAAGCCAAGCGCCAAGGTGGGTGATGACGACGCCGTCGGTGCCCGAGCTCTTGTTCTGACAGGCGCTCAGGCCGCCCACCCAGCAGCACCACGTGACCTCGTAGTGCTGTGGTTCATCTTCGCCGCGGTCCGGAAGCGTCCACAGCACCAGCGCCCGCTGTGGCTCCATCAAGTCCACCGTGAACTTCCATCCTGCAGCCGACAGGTCACGGAAATCGTCGATTTCGACAAGACAGAGTAAATCTGCAGTTTTATGCAGTTCTAATATATTACTACTACACTACCCTTTTGCCAATCTAAACGAAGCTTTCTTGACAAACGTTCCACAAAGTTTCGTGTTTCGTGTATGTATGAATGCAAGCTACGTGACGTATTGTTTCTATTCTGTTAGTCAGTAATAGGTTGGTCCAAAGCGTTACATTAACACGCTAGTGCAAAAGACATGAGCATCTACAGAGCGAATGCGAAATTTTAAAAACTGTGCATCTGTTTTGCTCCATAAAGGTGTTAGGGAACAATTTCTTCTTAGAGAAGCAAGTTGTAGTGATAGATATTATTCATCGAGTTTTTTCTCAATCCCTAAGATAGTTCAGTTCAAAGCCGCCCCCGCCGACACTAAAGACTTCCGGTGACACTGTTGCGACGTCTTTAAGGAGTGTTGCTTTCGCACAAGTGCCCCATATTTATCTAAAAAAACAATCTGATGTGCTGTGTTGTGCTGTACTGTGCATGCAGAGCCCTATTGCATATACTATTGTTCAGAAAATTCAACGGGACATAATAAAGCACGAGGGTCACTGATAAGGCTTTACGATAGCGCCGACGGTCTAGGTAAGGGGTGTGTATAGCTCAAATCTGCGGATGAATTTATAATTTCTCGGCGCAACTTTTAGTAATCTAGCAACATTAGCGGGATTGTTTGTGACTGTACCGAACGTTTCGACGCCTGCGGGATGCCTCTTACATACATGCCTATGGTATAAGAAAAAAAAAGACAAAACAAGAACGCTGAATATCAATTCGAGCTTGTGTTCCCTATTAGATTATATTTCACGGTTGTCTGCACTATATTACTGAAATAAAATCCGTAATCTAACGTTGCCTTCACAGCATGCCGATAAACTTGCCTGAGTGCCCCCCCCCCCCCCCTTAGCAGGAAGCTTTTACACAGGTTCTGTACAAATTATTTTATGAGACAAACACCGGACCAAGCTTGTTGCTTATGAAACTTGGATGAAGTTTGTTGCATATGATATGATGTTGCATAATATCCGTGAGAGGTAGAAAATCCCGCGGCTGCTTTCTTGGAAGTAGGGGGGCTCCGTGGTGCGGGCAATCTTCAGTATAGAAAAAAAATCAGTTTCGCCACAAGCCCGAAGCAACGAATGCGATAGCAAAAAAAATGTAATCTTTTACGAAGAAAGGCTGGCGCTCACTCTTTGTGAACCGTGGCCGCTGCAACGAGCGAAGCCATGGCCTTTGATGGTGTCTATGGCCGCAATGCACTTTACGATAAGAGCACGACACGTACAAAGCTATGAGCCGTGTGCTGATCCCCGCTAAAAATACGCGCGCGGCAGCGAGCGATCACGCCAGGTCGGTCATAGTACGCATTTCCTGCCAGAAGTATGCAGAACTCCCCTCCAGCTCCTCTCCATGCGCCTTTCGGAAGATCGTAAGACGGGGGGCGGCCGGCTCGTTTCACCTCTGCTTGATCCGCGTTCGCCCGCAGCGCTCGCGTGATTTCCCTCGTACATAGACATATGACGTACGGGACGATGTTATCGATTCGGACTTTGTACGGAACATGACGGCAACGGCGACGGCGACGCCAGCGGCAAAAGTGCGCCTTGAATGTCCACATAATAGCTATCGCGATAAAACAATTCGTATGTGTATTATAAAAGAATAGTGAGAGTGACTAAAAGTGACTATTGTAAGGCCATTGACTAAATGTCGTTCGAAGTATAGAGTCGCGCTGGCCCTTATGCCATGAAAAATTGAAAGTGTCAACGCCCAAAGTGACCGATCGACGATACGGTCCCATATCAGTGTAGTGCTTGCTGCTGCTCCGTAGACATCGCACCTTGGTGCTTCAACCTCCTTGGTCCGTACCTTCTCGCTGGGCGGAGCGCACCCTGGCGCACTCGGCGTCTCGACTGTAGCCGCCGGCCGCGCATCGTCGGCGCGCGCAGAACACGTACTCGGTGGCTGGCTCGAGCTCGGAGGCGCTGATAGCGGCGGGCGAGGCGCCGCTCTCGCGACACAGCCAGCGGGCGCCGCCGTCGCAGCCCTCGAAGTCGGCCGTGAAACCCGCGCGCGACACGCTGCCTCGGCAGAGGCAGTAGACGGACGTCCGGTGCGCCTTCTTCCAGAGCAGCTCGATCTGCGAGTGGCTCACGTTGATCAGGTACGGGCTGATGGTGTTGCCGCAGTGCTCCTCCTCGGCTTCGCGGCTGTGCACGTTGCCAGCGAAGGCGGCCGCCTGCGAATTCCATTGGCAACTCTCAGCTGCTCTCCCGGCAATGATTGTAACCAGTATCTTCGAAGTAAATTTCGTAGAAACCAAAGGGATAAGACCGGTCTAAGTACACAGCCATAGCATGAAGGCGGGTAGGTTTCTCGGCCCACTTCGTGTGTTTCTTTAGGGGCGAAGCTCCTTAGGGCCTAGCCTTGTCGTCCGCGCCCGTCACGGGGAGATTCGTGGATGTGAGACACAAAAAAAAGGTTTAACAATAGACTAATGGGACAGAACTATAGAAAACACCTAGAAGCACAAATCCTTTATGCCAGTCGGCAACTTAACGTAAACATTATGGACTTTAGGACCTAGCTTTGTCGTCGAAGCTCACTGTCCGCTGTCATGGTGGTTAGAAAACCATTCCTATAGTCAAAACATCTGTGTATGTGAATAAAAAAAAAGGCTTACTATAGACGAACAACAATTATAATTGTGAAGGAACAATATAAAACCCCTACAAGCACTAACCCTTTATACTAGTCGGCGAGCTCAACGTAGACATTATAGAGCTTAGGACCGAGCTTTGTCGTCGACTCTTTATGTCACTTTATGTCACTCAATTTACATTGTAAGGGGCAACGCTCGGGTAACATATGTGAGACACGAAATAAGGTTTAACAATACACTAATATTAACCGTAATTGACAGAGCAATATAAAACGCCTACACGCACAAACCCTTTATACTAGTCGGCGACCTCAACGTAGACATTATAGACCTTAAGACCGAGCTTTGTCGTCGACTCTTTATGTCACTTAAAGTCACTCAATTTACATTATAAGGGGCAATGCTTGGGTAACATATGTGAGACACGAAATAATAACAATACACTAATATTAACCATAATTGACAGAGCAATAGGTAATTGGTAGTGAGTACGTCCTTCCTTTACGATAAAAAACCATGATGCAAGGATAGATTGCTCACAATGTAATCAAGGACGTGAAATTCAATGTCTATTAAGACTTTAAAATATGACGCAAGCGGCGCGTGTAGACGTGTGGAAAGATTGCGTCACTTTGATTGTCTGTGCTATCTGTCGTTTGGATGATAAGGTATTCCAAGTGGCGTGTTGAAGTGAAATTTCCTTGCTTTTATGGTATCCTGGCGTTTCTTTAAATATCACCAGCACTAATCAAGAACAGTAGCAGTGTAATTACGTAAGTTAATCTCGATGTAAGTATACTCTTGCTTGAACGACAGACTGGAATACTTGTGTCAGAAGGCACGCTTTTTTAACTGTTGCAAGCAGAGGCGTGATCTCGTACGCCTATTTTCCGCACGCGAATGGTGAAGGCTTGCGCGTACATCTCCCATTCGTGACGTTCGCGCGGGCCTCGACCAATCGCATGCGACAAATATGTTCGCTCGTTAATCATCATCATCACCACCAGCCTGACTACGGCCACTTCAAGGCAAACGGCTCTCCCATGTTCCACCAATCAACGCGGTCCTGTGCTTGCTGTGGCCACGTTGTAACCGCGAACTTCCCAATCTCATCTGACCACTTGACTTTCTGCCTTCCCCTCAAGCGATTGCCTTCTCTTGGAATTCAGTCTTTCACTCTTATTACCAGCGGTTATCTTGCGTACGCGCTACATGCGCCCCGCCCAAACCCATTTCTTCTTCTTGATTTCGACTAAGATGCACTCTGCTCTCATCTTGTCCCTACACCAATCATTTTCCTTGCCATGGCTCAATGGTCATCCTCGATTTAAGTTGAACCCTCTATATACGTAAACCTCCAGGTTTCTGCGCCGTAGGTAAGTACCGGTAAGATGCAGTTGTTACATACACGTATCTTGAGGGACAGTTTACCATTCATGATTTGAGAATGCCTACCGAACGCGCACCACCTCCTTTCTTCTCCACCCCGCTAAATATCACGTGTAAAATATCGCGCCCAAAATGTACACGGCCAGTGTTGTAGCGTTGCTAGCGCGCTTGAGCAGCTGCTCCCGTACGATAACAGCACTCCGGAGGCGTGTTATGGCGCCGCCCAGATGTTCCTTATGCCTGATGAGAAGGTGCACTGACACAACAGGTTGTGTATAAAGTAGGTTTGCCAAAAGTGCTTATGAGGACATCCGTATCCATTGAGCGCGGTTGCTGGTCGTGTGCTCGTTTAAGTAAAGCTAGTTCACAAATCCAATCGCGTCGGCACGTCTATTTTGAAAAAAGATCGAAATGTTGCCGTAAAGCCGTACATACACCGCGTGAATAAGAGAGGTGAGAGGTTGCCGACAGTACATAGCTGTGCACCGTGCTTACGCAGGTACACTGAACGTTTATATTGAAAGAAAAGCTGCCATGACTGTTCGTAGAACGGAGCTGCTTACGCAATTCTTAGGCAGTCGAAAGTCTGTCATCTCTCTGATAACAGATATTACCCTTCTTTTCCGTATTTATCAAGGATTGCGAAAAGAAACAACACTCGCGATCACTCACCCAGAACACGTTACATGCTGACAACGAGATGATTACTGCAGCCACGAGCATTTTGTCGATTCCTTGGGCTTAACAAATTCGTGGTCTCTCGACGGCCTAAGGAATCTTCTTCTTCTCCATCCATAGGTAGTGCTCGAGAGCTCGAGGTACACGTTTGTTTCTTCTTCGTGGCTCATTATCGAAATGGCGAAATGTTCAAGGACATTAAAGCTCGCAAAATTTGCGAAAAGGGATGAAGTAATTTAGAGAAATGCGGGGAGGTTGATCTGAAGAGTGCGTCTGTACACCACCGTGTAGATCACCGGAGTAAGAGCGAATGAGAGACCGAAAGAGAGCCAGGTAGTTGACAGGCGGCTATTCTATAGAACAATGAGTTACTGTGCACAACACGTTGTCCTATGCGCGGATGTGCCTCAACGAAATGCGCTCGGCTTCAACGTTGACAGGCACCGGTGTGGCAACGCTAAGTGAGACTGCTAGTTTGTCAGCAATGTGCGACCAGAATAAGTCAACAACTGCTATCAGGGCTGTGATAGATTTCCTTAAGAGTACAGGACTGGACAGCAGACTTTAGCGAATACATTATGTTACGAGGTTCTTGTACATACGCATAACTCTTTTCTCTCACCAATATCACCCCTCATCACTCGTTTTCCTTTTTCCCTTTCTCCTGTGCAGAGTTGCAGGCTAGAGCGCACTAGCTCTGCCTTCCAGTAAATTATCTATCACACACTGCGCGCATGTGGTCTACACATCTTACATGATCCAGTGACGGGCATCTAAGTTTCTCTCAGGCAGAAAGTTCAACAAGTATCTCTAAAGTGCGTTGGGCCATGCATGATCGACACGTCTTCGTGCACCCGAAAGCCTCTCCACTGAAAAGGGCCTTAAGTTTGTGCTATATGTCAGCAATCATTGTCATTTGCAAGGCGGCCTTTCCAATACATAATATAGAGATCTTTTCTTAAGGGAATTCGGAAGTCGGGATTGGAACAACATATTGTCACGTGGTCGTGACGTCGACGAAGGCAGTAGTCGGTATGTCCAAGATTAAACTGTTTATTAGGCCGAACTTGTGGCCGGTAAACGGAAAGTCAGATTACAGCGATATCCACTGGCACTGATAGCGGCGAACACAGCGTCGTCCGTCGATCAACTGAACATCGTTGGAACGCGCCGGCTTTTATAAATCACGCGTCGAACATTCTAGCCTTATCACTAGTCGTCGCGCAAGCTCTGGAATAATCTTGAGTGTTACCGTCTTGCGTGCAATCTTAAAAAAACGATCTACTACAACCGAGAAGCTTCTGGAACAATAAGGCGCGGTCTGCGCCGAGTACTGCTGATTCTTTGTGGGCGGAAACCGTATACAGTAAAAGAAACACGCGTGGCAATATAGATACCGATGTCCAGAATGACTAAAATTTTAACGCCGATTCTGCAATACAGAGTTTTTGCTTCACGGTTATTTTTCTACACATGAGTGCCTCACGAAAAAAAAAAAATCTTGAGGCCAGTCTTGTATGTCTAGCTCATGAGCATACGTATCGAACGAAGGGTCCACGTGTTTGAGACACCCGCTTAAAGGCCAACTCCGGCGATTTTTTGACCGTGTCAGGATAATGGTGCTTTTATGTTCCTGAGACACTCTTGCCACGCGCCCGATAGCTGAAATGCTCAGCAAATTCGAAAATAATTTTTAATAAGCAAAAAGGCGCAATACCGAAACCGAAACCCAACCGCGTGTACTGTCCAAGTATGACGTAGTAGTTTGTTACGAACCGGAAGTCGTGCAAGGCATGCTGGTCCCGCCGGCGCGGAATATCACACGCTCCTCCACAGAGAACAGAAAATCGCACACCAAACAAGCGAAGCGCCGGCCAAACTCCGTCAGCTTGTGACCAGCACAATATACGCTGTAGCGGCCAAAGTTAGCGAACCCATCGGCTGCGTCACTTCCGTCGACCGGCAAACCAACACGTCACACACGCAATGTTGCCAATAATTGTGGGAAGCCGGGTGGGCGTTTGCAGACAATCTTTAAAATTCATTTACAAACAATCAGCGCATGTTTCAAGCTTGAAATTTGGCATAAATGACGGAAATGTGCAAAGGAACATACCCAGCGAATTTCATTGAGATCCATTGACGTCGAAAAACCTCCGGAGTTGGCCTTTAAGACAGTTCGCGACCAACGCAGCATATGCGGCTCGACTTGACAGCATGCTTTCGATCGCGCTGTACCACGAGCCCTTTCGTCCGTCTTCTTCGTACGTTCCCTGTCCCCTCTTTCCGTCATGCAATATATCCCTCCCCCTTATGCATTTTCGGCAATCAAAAAGCTAACTTCGATCACATTATGCGGGGTTGTACACAGCACCAATCTCCCAATATTAACAGTATGGAGTAGTGGGAAGTCGCCAAGAGCAACCCGCTCGGCGGCCGAGGTCCAGGGCCAGATCCTGAATTGGGCCAAACCCAGGTAAGGTCCTCCTCTCCCTCTAACACCGCCCGCCCAATCTCTCCTGGGACAAAGTTTCTCTCCTCCTCCTCCTCCTCCTCCTCTGCCTCGGCGCGTCTGATGTAAATGCACGCGAAATATCTTACAGATCATGAATCGCCGCAAATGATTACTCGAGTATGTCCACTGTGAATACAACCAGAGTCGTCCGCCACGGTGGATCAGTGGCTAAGGTGCTTGGCTGCTTACCCGAAGGTCGCGGGTTCGATCCCGACCACGGCGGTCGCATTTCGGTGGAGGCGAAATGGTAGAGGCCCGTGTACTGTGCGATGTAAGTGCACGTTAAAGAACACCAGAGGGTCAAAATTTGCGGAGCCCTCCACTACGGCGTCTCTCATAATCATATCGTGGTTTTGGGACGTAAAACCCCAGATATTATTATTAATACAACCAGAGTCTTCCGATGATTTTCAAAGCATTGAATGACTCTGATACAAGTTATTTTCCTTTCGTGTACGCCGTCGCGACTTCGACCGTCTGGCGAGTTACGGGAAGCATTCGTCGCCGAAAACCACTGCGCGTTTCTAATCGCGGTGCGCCGTTTTGCCTTGTATAGTCTCGTCAAAGCTTCGCTTACACCGATTCCCACAGCCAGTGGAATCGGCCGTTATATTCTGAGGCCCGTATTCGCAAACCAACGTTAACCTTATCTCGCGTTTTCCTTCGAGATTTTGTGCCTTCAGTGCGTTTGATAAACAAAGTATGGCGGTAATAACAAACCAATCTTGTACTTATCTTTTACCTAGTCACCGTTTCTATACCCTTATAACGCACGTAGAGCGTACTGAAACTTAAGGAAAACATAATATAGGGTTTAGGTTAGCTTGTGAATACAGGACTAATTTTAGAGGCACAAGAACGTACACGTTCTGTATCGATAACGTCCTGTCTCATCCGTATTACTGATAATCTATTGCTCAGCATCCGTAGCAAGACCATTGTGCAACGCCTGTGTTACTTTTTAGCACTTCCTCCAATTTATTTATTTATTTATTTAAACAGCTCAACGCCCCCCCGAAAAGGCATAGGGTGAAGGGGGGCATATGGTACGATTCAATATGTGGTATAGTGGATGCTTACAAGGATTAAAAAATTGTCACAGAGCGAAGAAATTTCCATGTTACTGAACTACACATTTTTTTTGACGCGCAGTGATAACTTGTAAACAAGCCCTGATGCCACATTTTCGAAACGTTCATCCTCAAGGAGGACATTATTAGTAGGGGTGTGCGAATAGTGAAATTTGATCTCGAATCGAATTCGAATCGAATAGTGCCGAATAGTGGCCAAAAATATCGAATTCGAATCGAATATCGAATAGTAGCATTTTCGTGGAGGCGAAAATGCTCGAGGCCCGTGGGCTTAGATTTAGGAATACGTTAAAGAACCCCAGGTGGCAGAAATTTCCGCAGCCCTCTACTACAGCGTCTCTCGTAATGATATCGTGGTTTTGGGACGTTAAACTCCATCAATTACTCCATCATCATATAGGAGGTATTCTCATGACGTCATCCGCAAGGGGCGCTAGCGCGGCAGTCCCCATACTCGTGGTCTCGCGCGCGAACGACATCGTCGGACTACAACTAACCACCGTATTCAGAAACCCTCCTTGACTTGAACTTGACTTGCGACCGCCTTCAATGCAACACAAACGTGTTTCAAACGCGCTGCCTTGAGGCTGTGGCAAGTCAAGTTCAAGTCAAGGAGCGTTTCTGAATACGACGGTAAAATTCTCGGAAGCACGTGTTATGTTGATATTTTTCTAAGAAAACAGCTTAAGGAGGTGCAGCGCCGCCAGACATCACGCTGTCATGAAGGATCGCTGAAAAGACCACGGCTATGGCGGCGCACACGCTGACTCCGCCTGGTGGGAAAAGCTCAGTGAATACCTATGAAACATCTACCTTTTACAATATTTGTCGTCTCATTGAAACTACCCGTAAAAAAAGTTATTACCACATTTGCGGGCAACAAAGCTCTTCCTTGGTCAGTTTGGCTTTTGGCTGGGCCTCGTTCTCTTTTAAAGGACCCCTGACAGCGAAAGTTTTGTTTGCGACTTTTTTACAGTAATTTGTAGCTTTGCGTCTGGTAATGCCAAAATTGAATCGTAAATGCGTTAACGCGTCGTATAATTAACGCTAGCGTCGTTAATTGAGAACGATTATGCGTCAGTTCGAAACGCCCGCCTAAATACCATAAGAAACTAGCGCCCCACAGCGGGGCAGCGCCTGAGACTACGTGCGCTCAAGCTTCGGTGACGCTGAATGTGCCGTTTTCAAATATATAGGGGGGACCCGCGGGTGGTGAAGAATGAAATGATGTGGGTGCTTTGAGCGCGTCCCCCCTCAGGAAAAAGAAAAGCATTCCTGGCGTAAGCAGCCAAAACCACCTTGAGAGCAGCCCGACAACAGAGCGAGAGGGGTGACGAACAATAGTTCCTCGCTGGGTGCTAGTAGGGCTGTGCGCCGCCGCGCCGCCGCCGAGATCACGAGAGCGCCCATGGCGCCGCCGCCGCCGCGCAATAATTGCGGTGCGCCGCCGTTAGTCATTTAGTTCAACCCGAACGGGGACTCTGGGCATAAAGTACATCACCGGGGGAGCTCTTCTTGATGTGTCCATGTAATGGACTCTCCATTTCAGCCACCGCTCATTGGTGGGAGCACGGCCAGCAGCACGGCCTCTCTTTCCGGTTCTTCGTCTTCAACGTCATTTTGACGCCACCAAGTTTTCACAACTCTCGACTAAAATTAGAGGAACGGAATGCACTTCAGCCATAGAGGAAAATGAATAGGAGTGAGCGTGCCTAGCATCTATAAGCCAACCTCCTCTGAAGCCGCTACCTCCTCGGGCTTGTGTCACTATTCCCATCATCCTCTTGCTTTTCTTTTTCTCGGTGAATTACAGATGGGCAAAAAACGAAATTTCACGAGCGTGCGCGCCTCACGTCCACAAACCAACCTTCTCCGACGCAACTCCGCCCTCGTGCTCCATGCTCTGGTCACAGTTCCCAGCATGCTCCTGTTCTTTTTTTTCTTTTTTTTAGGGCTGGAGAGTTCTCGATGTGTACCCATAGTGGACTACCCAATTCGGCCGCAGCTGATTGGCTGGAGTTTGGCGGGGATCTCGCCCCCCTTTCCGGTTCTTCTTCCGCAACGTCAATGTGGTGTCACGAAGCTTTCACAACTCTTGACACTAATGAGAGAAATGGAATGCGCTTCAAGGCAACGAACGCGGCCCCCAGACATACACGTTTGGGCGTACATCTCGGAGGCCGGGCACGAATTCTGATCGCGTAGAGAGAGAGAGAGAGAGAGAGATGCAAGAAAAGGCAGGGAGGTTGACCAGACGCACGTCCGGTTTGCTACCCTGCACTGGGGGAAGGGATAAAGGGGTGTAAGCCATCGAAGCAGGTTTAACCCTTTCGCAACCGAAAGAAAAGACAAATAGCTTCATTCTGGTCGAACTGCGCAGTGGGACGAGACACGAAGAGAAGGCGAGACAGACAAGCGCAGACTAACAACTGGGTTTATTGAACGATGAAAGCGGTTCCTTTGTTAGCCCCTAGGGGGGACGTGTCATATGTGCTGAGACTGTTAAAAAGGCTGGTTTCATCGTTCAATAAATCAGTTGTTAGTCTGCGCTTGTCTGTCTCGCCTTCTCTTCGTGTCTCGTCCCACTGCGCAGTTCGACCAGAATGAACTCGTACCAACTCGCCCAACTCTCCACGCTTTTCTTTTTTTTTTTTTTTTTTTTTTTTTTTTTTTTTTTTTTTTTTTTTTTTTTGTCTACCTTCTTTTCCGCCACTGTACGATTTTTCAGTTAGTGGCGTTTGGGGTGTCCTGGCAACTCTCTTTTGTCCGTGTTTGCACGCCCTGTCTTTTTAATAGAAAATCGAGTGCGTTATTCTCTCTTGGCGTTTTTCGTTTTCTTTTTGGCGGTCTTTGTGACGCAAGAACAGTTATTCACTTGAAATATGATTAGGATACATACTCTCGATTGGACCATATACGAGAGATATCAGTTGTGAATTTTCTCCTACCCTGCTTTGCCATGTATTCGCATCCGTTCTTTCTGACCTCGCATGATTATCATGCGCGATGAACTGATTTCGCTCCATTTTGTGAGTTCCCGATTGTGCAAGCAGAAATAAGAGTGTAGCCGACAAGCTCGAAACCCTGATAGGCTCAACGCTTAGCGCTCGCATTCTACACGTGCTTAATAAAGAAATAAGTGTCGAGAAGATATCGCCTGCAAGAACTGTAGTGAAGGCGAGAACGAAACCAATGGAAGAGGCGCCGGATTATTTTATTCTTCCAACGGATGAATTCTTTACAGCGAAGACGATAGAGCTCTCCAGAAAGAAGTCCAGCCCGCTTCCACGGTTTTTGTATATTTTTTTATTGCGATAATTATATGCATAGGCGTGCGCAGTGTTCCCCTTCAGGGGGGGGGGGGGGGCGGAGGTTTGTCGCAGCGCCTCCCTCCCTATTATTAAAGGAGTACTGACACGAAGTTGAAGAATTTTCGGATTGTTGCTCTACATGAAAGTACTGGTGTCGAGAAACCTATAAAGAGTGTCGTAGTGCATGGGAATGCGTTGGATATATTTTTAATACCGCTACCATAAAACAGCAATTTCGGTTTCGGTATCGAGGGGGCGGCTTCTCAGTGACGTATCAGAGCAGTGTGACGTCACGGGAAGACAGCAACTGGCGACGTACTAACGGAAAATCTGTCATCTGCCCGTGGTGCACGTAAACAACGATGAGTTAATTGCCGTCCAGTCATCCTGACAGTGATTCCTGCGATTTAGGCTGTATGACGGACGCAGAGCTCGCGAACTCAGAACTGACTTGACCCGTCGGGATAATGTCCATTGCAGTGGAGCTGGCTTGCAGATCCTCAGCGATGAAAACTTTAAAATCAAAATCAAATATTTTATACGTGTTGTCTGACTCCGCTGTGTGGAGAGCGTTAACACTGCATACCAAGGAAACAAAAAATGTCCCTTTTGCGATGTTCCAAAATCGTGTCAGTACTCCTTTAAGTCAGTGTATAGGGCAAAATTTGCGCCCCCCCCCCCCTTGTTAGGTGACTAGGGGGGGCAGCCGCCCCCCTGCCCCCCTCGTGCGCACGCCTATGATTATATGGACACTTTGTACAGGTTTTCATCGCCAACGTCACGTTCCTTACAGAGTCTAAATCCATAAGTTTTTACGCGCATCGTATGCTGTACCCGTGATTAAAAGCTCGCGAGTGCTAGCGAGGAACACGGCTGAAGCATAGACGTAACAAGCTGCCCATCTCCGTCGCACGGAGGGCGCATGCTGTAACATTACTCCACGTGCGAGGCCCGCCGTTGATTGCTCCTGAACCAGAAAGGAAGCCCTGTCCGTCTTTTGCTGGTTGAAAGAGTATGAAGGGACGCCGGGGTATGGGAGCTTCGTGGCTCGAGCCGCAACTGTGAACTTTCGCTTAAGGGCGTGGTCGCGAGTGCTGGCGCGCGCGCTATCTCGGCAGGCATCAGCAAACGCCTCGTATTCCCTTCTACGCGCTATGATCACACTGCTTTGGGCTGACGACTGATACGACAAACTGCACGAAAACCACTTTTTTTCCCTGGAGCGGCCGTATTCCCATACAACAGCGTTTTGCAGCTTCGCGAGATCGGATGAACAAGAGTTAGCTGCTAGCCTTAGTTCGTTATAACATTAAAAGACATATTGCTATCGCATTCGCTGCTTCGCCCCTTTTGGGGAAACGGACTGTTTTTCCAACATTCAATGGGACAAATTTCTATGTCCGCCAACTCTTCAATCTACCCCCCCCCCCCTCCCGCGCCACGCCGCCGCCGATCCCATGAACCCCGCGCCGGTGACGCGCCGCCGCCGGCAATTTTGGGACCGGCGCACATGTCTAGGTGCTAGTCGGGTTATTGTGCGCGACCCGAAAATGTTCTCTGACGTCGACAATACTTGCTTGACTTCTGCAACGTCACGAGGGGAGCCTCTGTTACCTCTGTATACATATGTCTGTTACGTCAAACCACAGAAAATGTCGATTGAACCTGAATACTCGGATGAGCACTCACCCTTACTTTAAAACCAAATTAAAATATCTTATAGGCAACGCTCGTCCCTAATAATCAGTCAGAAGTGCCCTCGCATGCATGAGTTGCGAACAACACTAGCATCTCGAGTTTCCAAATTTGGCGTCAGGGGTTCTTTATAAAAAAAATTAACATTAACAAAAATTTGCGAAATGTTATCAACTTTTGGAAATGCAGATTTGAGGTCAAATCTTTGCCCGGAGGTTCGACGCAGGATTTCATTAAAAGTTCTCTAGGTTTTTCCATTCCAATTAAAATGGGCCCATCCTAGTAGCAAGTGAATTGCTTTAAAAAATAATATTGTAAGTAAGCAGTCATTCAAGTCAGTTTTGTCCGATGATTTAACATCACGTCTAGCGATCAGTTTGTTTCGCCATGATTAGCGGGATACTGCGGTAAACAATAACACGTTGCTACTGGCGCCCAATCCAAGCCAAGCCGTTAGCCGGATTAGCGGCGCATGAACGAACGAAAGCAACGAATGTTAGTTTCACGGTTGTGTTGAATAAGGCAAAATTATGAAAAAGGCCGAAGGTCAACACACTCTCCAACAAATTTTACAAGGGAGCCGTGACAGGTCTTATCGGTCTTACCGCGCTGACTGGTGCGTATCTCGCTTATTTAACCTTCAGTTTCGTGAAGAACACCGACCTCCAAAGACAACAGCGGGAGCTGGCCGTGCAAGACCAGCTTCTCGTTGACGGAGCGAAAGAACTGAGCAACTGAAAAGTAGTTCTGCAGGTAAGTCTCCCCAGCTGCGACACTACGCGTCGCTTGCGTAGAGATGTATATCCGAAACAAATGAACTTGGTTTTGCAGTATGATGCAGTCGCTGCTTGGAGCCTTCGTTCGAGCCGCCGGCAGGCCCGTGGTGCGATCGCTGCAAACTTCGTCGATTACTCGACAGAAATGGAAGATCCTAAAACTGAGCCACGTTGCAATGGCTACGCTGCAACTGGAAAAGGTCGCGAGTTTCTACCGCGACACTCTAGGACTTAAGGTGAGGTAACGTAGCTAGCTAACGCGTCTTCACGTCCGATTAGATATAGCGCATAATCGCAATTTACTATGACCTACTTCCCGGGCAGCTCTCGCAGATTTCGCAAATTTACTCCAGATTGTTAAAGACTGCCGCACACCACGTGATCTTCGAAATGAACACTAGTGCAGTCGGAATCGCACTTGTCTAGAGCGATCGAGCGCGTCGCTCTGGATGCTGACGCCGTGCGCAGCTGCTACCTAGTATGACTGTTTGGTAACATAACGGCGTCGGTCTCTGCATTTTTTTTTCTTTTTTTTTTCTGCAGAAAACGGTCAGCTCAAGCGGTTTAACTGGCCGCTCTATAGACAAGTGTACTCCAACTGTACTTTTTTTTTAAGTGAATGTTTGTTCAAGCTGTATATTGCAGCCTTTCTTTTTTCTGGTACCCTCATATTTCTCAAGAACCCACCTTGGTAAACACAAACGTGCGGGTTTTATTCCTAGCCACGGCGACCGCATTTCGATGGGGAAGCGAATTGCAAAAACACTCACGTTTAAAAAAAAACCGAGGTTGTCACAATTCAGAGTCCCCTACAACGGCATGCCTCATAAATATATCGAAATTTTGGCACAGAAAATCCTAGAATTTTAGTTCTTCTGAATGGTTGATTGATTTGGCAATTAACCATTCCGCAGGTGAACGATCCGGTACCGCAGAATGAGCACGGCGTGACTACGGTGTTCGTCGACGTGGGCAACACGAAATTTGAACTGCTGCTGCCTCTGGGTGACAAGAGCCCCATCGCCAACTTTCTGAAAAAGCACAAGGGAGGCGGCGCCCATCACGTTTGTCTGGAAGTCGACGACATCGAGGCAGCCGTGGCCGACCTGAAGCAGAAGGGCATCCGCATGCTGGCCGAGAAGGCACGCATCGGAGCGCAAGGGAAACTAGTCATGTTCCTGCATCCGAAGGATTGCGGGGGCGTCCTCGTCGAGCTGGAGCAGGCGTAAAGTCAGTGCTCTTCGTTAAGTTGCATTCACTGAAGCGTTTCGTCCCAATGTAGCCCTTCAGCTTCAAGTTCCCAACATGCACTTCTTGGTCGAGTTGCATTCATTAAATCATTTCACCCAATGCAGCCCTTCAGCTACAAGTTGCCGATTTCTAGCATTTTAGTGCCATCCACACACACGAGAACTAAACGTACCAATCACGGTTCCCAGATGCTGCAGGTAACAAGCGTGGCTTGCTTTAAGCGCAATAACTTACCTTTCCTGCTGTTGAAGAGCATGTATTAAAGGGACCGACAACTGCCGAGAACATGAACTGAGATGACTCCACTGAAGGAAAGATTGTGCGTCGCACTGACTCAAACCAACCCTGTTTTTTTTCGTGAGAGGTGGATTTATATTTTTATTTCTTCACCGAAAGACGCGAAAAATGACCTTTGGCGCCTCTGGTGGCAAATACATGAACGAATCGATGTACCCTGTCATGTGACCATTCAATGATGTAGACGGTCGAGGATCTTTTTGTTGGTATTGAAATATTGTTCGTTTCTTTATATTAAAAGATATTAGTCCATAAAAATGTACACATATAGGCCTGCGTTAGTAGTATGCATTAAAGCGGCGCTGCCTTCGCGTGACGTAATGATACCATGCTCGTCAGCGCGTCTTGAGAAACTTTTCAGCGTGCTCATGCAACCGTGCACACAGTTTGCAGGTCGCTAAGATTTTTGAGTGACATAATTTTGCTACGTATACTTCGTCTCAGAAATGACACGCACTGCTGCTCGGCGCGGCCGTGCATATGCGTAGTGACGTTTTCGGTGACTTGGCTTGGCTCGTGTATCGAGAGAGTAGCGACGCCGGGACAAGCCACCCATGACACAGGCGCAGGCAACCTTGGGCGCAGGCGCACACAACGCGGTATAAATACAGGGAAGGTGTATAACGCCACATCATCTCATTGTAGCAGGTTGTTATTTTCAGAAATAGTTGAAAAGCTCAAAATAAAGGTGGTTAAGCACAGTTACAGGAACTTCTGCGAAAGCAGAGCGACGACAGCTGTCACACATCCCGAGGGCTGGCGGCATCGCTATCAATTCTCAGCGTTGCTGGAGGAAAGGTACATGTGTGTTTAGAGCCTTTCAGATCGAAAGATACTGCTTGTAAAATAACTACGTGCTTTTGAGATTAACTAATGCAGCTACAATCACTACGAAGGGCGCCGTAAAAAAATGGGTCAAGAAAAATCAGTTGTCGGTCCCTTTAATGAAAATCTGAGAATGCTGCCAGCATGTATACGTAGCCGTGCAGAAAAGAATTTTGTGTGTGTTCAGAGATTGTCAAGTGTTGCACCGGCACTGCAGTTAAGTCCA